>OY757011.1:186596764-186901567 GCA_963580285.1 Lucinisca nassula
GAACCGGACTGCTGGAAAACAAATGGTAAAAATGTAAGTGTATAATGGGATAAACTGATAAATAAACTCCGTTCAGAAAATAAAAATCAAAGGTGAGTTCCTTTAAGAGCAATGAAAACATTCATAAGAAAGAAGATGGGTCATACTACGTAGTTTCGGCTAATAAAGCCTCATCAGTGACCCTGTAATGATCCGGCAAAGCAAGCCAGAAGAAACATACTGCAATTTTGCGAATTTCGAATAGGCAGTCAATTCAGAGACTGATATAAATCAAAATGGGGTTCAAATAATTACAAACCTGTCTAGAATATGAGTCTAAACCAATAATTTATTTCTGATTTCTCAGAATATTCACGCTCATCTCAAAGGACCAAAAGTGAAATATAAACTGCACTATGGTTGATGTGCGGGGAGATGTTTTACGGTCGCCACACGGCACAACACCAGCTGCAGTGAAGGCAAATAAAAATCAAAAGTGAGTTCCTTTAAGAGCAATGAAAACATTCATAAGAAAATCTGAATCATCCATTGTTTCGTTTCTCGCTTTTAATACTCATTTTAGCCCATACATCACTATGGAATAGTTTTGCAAAATCTATATTTTCGTTCACAGACTAAGACATTCTGACAGGTTCGACACACCCTCTCAAACCATATATAGAAGCGGTTACTGCTGTTGTACATTTCCAGGGCGTCTATGTTTTATTTGCATGATCACTCCATAGAAAATTATTAGCTGTGACACCACATCTGATATCGGTATAATTCTTTTTGACGACTGTTGACAGCATATCGCGGTAGCACTTGACTCCACGTTCCTAGTGAGCCTCTATCTAGCCATTCGAATATAAGGTGTGTCGCAATTGCATATCTATTTATAAAGTGCTTCACATGGATTTGAATATTTATTATTTTACCTGACAATCATCGTCAAATGGACTTAGTGTGTGCTCTCATTTCTTTGTTTTGCAATTTTCTCCAAATAATCACAGGCTTTCCTGACTGTCGCAGGGGCATACGACTTGCTGGAGAAATCGGCGGAGGGTGAGGTCTAAAACTTTCCCATAGTGACGTATGGGCTAAAATGAGTATTAAAAGGAAGAAACGAAAAAATCGATGATTCAGTTTTCTTGAAGGGGTTTAGAATACCAGATTCGTGTCATTTGATATCAAGTTTATCAGGCTCGGCTTCGAGCACGCATGTAGAATCGCTTGGCAAGCCTCGCGATTCTACAAGCGTCATCAAAGCCTTGCCTGATAAACTTGATATCAAAAGACACTCACCTGGTATTCACTATGTCAATGGAAGTCGATATAGCATCATTTCATAACAGAAGAAGCCGGCTTACTGCCTCGTCTATTTGATGGCAGTTATATGCCACCATACAATTATATGAGTAAATGTGTTTTCTACTTGTGTGACAAGAGTTTTGAATTGTGTGTTACAAACTGCCAGAGATACACAACTTCATTCACGCTCGGGTATATTTTCCGATGGTGTCTTTGACATAGACTCTATACAATATTGATACAAGCTCTTGTGCTCTGAACAGGAACAAGGACGCTTGCACCAATCGTCGTATCGATTATTACACAGTCTTGATCATCCAGACGCTAGCCAAAGCTAGACGTCTTGACATGTTCTATTCAATTTTTATGACCGCTAGGTGGTGTGTAAACCCACTAAACGCTTCACGGGATGTCAACAACAATAATGGCGACGCCCGTCAGATCTTTAATAGTCGCGATTGTGCCAGATATTTCTCAATGTCTGGCATGTCCATAGCGCAGAAAGCAGCAGTACTTTGCAATAAACAGAAAAAGGAACAAAGCCCTTTAAATTTAATTGCAATTTTCGAGTTGGACGATCAAGTTGATTGGCCTTATTTGCTTTAGCCAATGAGTCAGCGCTTTTACCAGAATTTGGGTAAGCCTCATTTTGGATTTCACTTAAAATTCTGTGATCGCATGACTGATCTGGATCACCGAAACGGCTTTGTGATCAAGACTAATATTTCACAAGTATAAGCTTTTACAAAAAGCTTGAGTCTACACTTAGCACACATTTTTTGTGCAGTACTAAAATGACCAAACTTACCATACATATGCTGTAATAATATGCCAGTTAATATGTAAGTGTATAACAGTTACAGATTACAAATAAGGATTTCCGAATGTTCTCTTCAATGTGACATAAAAACAAAACTATCGGTCTTTCACTTACAGCTACTTGCACTGCATGCCTACATTTACGGTTTCTTTCATTTCGCATTTTAGGTTAACCTTTTATAATTTCACAATCTAGGTTAACCTAATGGAAAAAAAAAAAAAAAAATCTTCCGAGCTGTAAGAACTTGATGTGTGAAGAACTAGATGAGGGCGAAGTCAACATCGTGTAAACCACGAATTTGTGTTTATTTTGCAAGCGTGAGAGCAATCATGCATGTACAGGTGATATTTTTTTCTTTCTTTCTCAATATACTACCATACGCCCTTGCGTATTAAATGAAATTTGGACTGAACAATATAAACGCCATCGATTTGTACCCGCGAGAGTTACCCGGATGAAAGGCTGATTATCAAAAAAGAAAACAAAATTAGAGCGAGTACAAACGACTTCGAAATTATACAAAATTACTGATCAGAATCGCATAAAGAAAGCACTTTTCTGAATCGGTAACTGATCATCGGGATACCAAAACAATTTGGCAACACATTGGTTCCGTTAAAAGCAACGGTGCGGAATCTGTAAGACAAATGCCTGATGAACGACACATAGACAATCAAATATTAACAGATTCGCAGGAAATAACATCAAAATTAAATGAATATTTTGCAACGATCACAAAACGTTTGGACACCAATGAACATACGTCAATAACCGAAGATGTCTTGAATATTAATGCCTTTGTACGTGATAAAGTACCACAAAATGTACATTTTCAAATTCCACCCATCACATCGACACAAGTAGCCATGCTTATACGTAAATTGGATCCTACAAAGGTGACTGGACTCGATCGTTTAGGACCTCGAATCTTAAAGTTGGCAAGTGATGTTGTCTCGCCAAGTATAGCTTCTCTAATAAATAAGAGTATTCAAACCGGCCAGTTTCCAAACAAACTAAAAATAGCTAAAGTCTTTCCTATATTTAAAAGTGGTACAAATCCGATCTATCAAATTACGGTCCAATTTCAATTTTGCCAACTCTTTCAAAAATATTTGAGAAACATGCCAATAAACATCTGATGTCATATCTAAATAAATACAAATTAATTCATGAATGCCAGTCCGGCTTCAGACACAAACATAGTTGTCAGACGGCCTTGGTTAAACTTATAGACCAGTGGATCAACTGTATTGACCATGGGGATCGCGTTGGAACCATGTTTATAGATTTCAGGAAAGCATTTGACATGGTCGACCACTCACTTCTCATAAGTAAACTTTCATATTATAAGCACAGTACCTCCAGCCTCGACTGGTTCACTTCGTATCTCGACAGCAGACTTCAAGCCATAAATAGTGATGAAGGACTATCAGAATGTTCTCAAAAATTGTCAGGAGTTCCTCAAGGCTCGATCTTGGGAACAACGTTATTTTTAATCTTTATTAACGACTTGCCGTTGTCGATTAAACATTGATCGGCAGATTTCTTTGCAGATGATAGTACCCTTCACGCATCAGGCAAGACCAAAGCTGCAGTAGAATCTAAGCTACAATCAGATGTCACAGAAACAGGTACAATGAGTAAACGAAACAAACTACCTATAAACTATAATAAATTTACTATTATGACAACTGGCACAAGATAAAAGCTTCATAATCTTGAAAGCTTAAATATTGAAATCGATTGCAAAATAGAATGTGTAAAATCACAAAAACTTTTAGGAATTATTATAGATGATAATCTTAACTGGACACCGCATACGGATTATCTCTGTGCGACAATCTCTTCACGAATTTCACTTTTAAAACAACTTGCAACTTATGTACCCGAAAATATCCAGAAACTCTTCTATACAAGTTGCATAGTTCCTCTCCTTGACTATGGTTCTAACGCCTGGACATCAACATCTAACTCAAATATTGAAGGACTAAATAAACTCCAAAAACGCACTGCTCGAATAATTTTGAAAGCAGATATCATGACACCATCACTCGACATGTTTAAACGGTTAGGATGTATAAATAAATAAAAAAATAAATAAATAAATAAATAAATAAATAAATAAAAACGTACTGCCATCTTTTCTGATAAACGCTATTGATTAAGCTGGGTTATAAAATTGTTACTGGCTGATCGGTTAAATACATAAATACCGCATTACGAGAAACCATCCCTTATTACTCAGCTGCTGTCTGAACAGCGTCTTTATTATTTTTTATGACATGATTATGACAAATTGTACTGGCCGATCGGTTAAATACTATGAGGTGCCGTTTTACTATAAATCCTCTATTTTGTGATATTACTAGATCCAATTAGTGATATCACTAAATAGAGATGAATTTGTGATATCAAAAAATCGAATTAGTGAAATCACATAATCGATTTAGTGATATCACTAAATAGAATTAGTGATATCACTAAATCAAATTTATTTTGTGATATCACAAAATCGAGTTAGTGATATCACTTTATTGATTTTGTGATGTCCCTAATTCGATTTTGTGATATCACTAAATCGATTTTGTGATATCACTAAATAATCATGATTTAGTGATATCACAAAATCGAATTAGTGATATCACAAAATCGAATATGTGATATCACTAAATATATTATATTTGCAAACATTGCAATGTTTACTCCCTAACCCATTGTATACTAATCTTGAACCTCTTCCACTGCTACACGTTGGACAAGTCCATTTGTCCTATAAGGGGTCTCAGGCCTATTTTTTTATGGGAAATTCTGCTAGCAAATAGTGCAGGTCCTGATCAGACGCTGCGTTCTGTGGTGTCTGATCATGACCTGCACTGTTTGCCAAGGTACCACTTTAGGGGTTTCCCACATGCAATGGGCTAATAGACTGGCAGAGTTGCTCCCCTCACAACATACGTCACCGTCACGTCATGTATTGTGTGGTTTTTAACCGTTTTTGTCGTTTGTTTGTTTGATTGCGGTTTACCGTCCCCGTAAACACTGTATAGGTCATCTTGGAGGCATTGCTTCAAATTTTGTGGGACTTTTACCCGACAATGAGATGAAATGACATCTCAACCCAATGAAACCGCATGGACTTTCCGATGCACATCACTTTTCCTGGGCAGGCTTAGATCCTCTAAGCGGTTAACTAGTACTCAATTGGATTGGTTTCAGTGTGAATCGCCTTAAGGACAGACGACTTACATGAATACATTAGTTCATTACTACAATTATACCTACAAAGTTTCAGAAATCTAAACCCAACAGTTCTTGAGAAATCTTTGGCGACACGCACGCAAACAGAAAATGACAACACGTCATACTCGTAGATGCCGGTTTTGAATACCAGTCATTGCTGCATTCACCATGCGGATGATTTGCCGTAAGAGCATGCGCAGTTGCATCGCATGCGCAGTGATCATTTCGGGAACCCTCATTATTCCAAAAATTCAAAAAGAATATATGAATTTGTGATATCACAAAATCGATTTAGTGATATCACAAATCAGAATCTATTTAGTGATATCACAAAATCGAATTAGTGATATCACAAAATAGCTTTTGTGATATCCCTAAATAAAGATGAATTTGCGATATCACTAAATCGAATCGAATTAGTAATATCACAAAATAGATTTAGTGATATCACTAAGAAGAATTAGTGATATCACTAAATAGAATTAGTGATATCACAAAATGATGCCAATTTTGTGATATCACAAAATCGATTTTGTGATACCAGAAATTCAATTGATATCAATAAATCGATATTGTGATATCACAAATTCAGTCTTTTTGATATCACAAAATCGATTTTGTGATATCACAAAATCGTTTTTGTGATATCAAAAATAGGGGATTCATAGTGAAACGGCACCTCATAAAATACAGCTGTACCGCAGTGCGACTCATTGGGCTTCGGTCCAGTCAGCGTCTTCATTATTCTTACGACATGTCTATGATGTTAAAAGAAAAAATTCCTAAACACTGGATTAAGAGTGCTGTTAATCAGACGAGACCAACCCCGGGTGGGATCAGACACTACGGCTTTCAGTGGTGATCGAGCATAATTTCCTACGACGCGCTTAAACAATTATAAATACACCGTTTCTGATGACTTTGGTAGCAGGCAAAAGATAAACATATCGATATCATGGGAAACACTTCAATATTAGCGAGATTATGCTTCATTCTGTGTTGCTTTACAGCGCAAAATTCAGCAGAAAATGCATGCAGGAACTGTGTCACCACAACGCTCTGCGTGAAAAACGGTAAAAGTTGGGGGAACTGGCACGACATAGAATTCTGCCCAAAAGGAACGTACGCGATTGGGTACGATATGAAGGTAGGTTTCTATCTCAAGGATAAGCTAAATTATGATATCAATATTTTTGTATTTTTCACAAATGGCTTTTTCTTAGTACGTTTTATATCCCACATCTTATGTTGAAAACCTAACTTTCTGCCTTTTTAATAAGCCTGGAATTGCAATAAATGAAAGATTTATGCTCTTCAAATAAGCACCTAAGGCATTCTCTGGTCATGGAACAATTTAGATACACATCACCTGAACAAGTCCATGAAATGAACACCCCCTAAACACCACTTTATACAGAGAAAACTGGCGTTTACGAGGTATACATTATTTTTCTTATTTCTGCTCCAAGACATAGGTTGTGAAGGCAAGAAAGAAGAGCGGCGTGAAGCAGGAGTAGGTTCCGCAATCAAATCACAACTTTAAGGACTTTCAAAAGGTCATAAATGAACGCCGACTGACGTTTTGACTTCCCTTTCTGGTAAGAGGCATGCAACTTTGAACCCACGACGACCAACGCAGATGAGGTCTAAATAGAAAAGAAGTTAATGATCAGGAATCGATGCAATTAACTCACAGCTCCTATCAGAGATACCAAAGGGAACGAAACACAAACATGAAATAACTAGACCCTAATGGAAACATCAATAGCGGAAAGCCAAAAGGACAGTTACTTTTCCCAAAAATGGCCAACCGGCTTCCCAAAACAAAAAGATATAAGCGATACACACAACCATAACACGGCCCCCGCCCATAGGGGCTTGAAGAAATATATGGGCTGCATGATGCTTCCACGCAGAGCTGAATCCGGCCTGCACACTAGTACTGGTAAACCGCTTAGAGGATCTAAGCCTGCCCAGGAACGGCGGTGCGAGGCGCGGTCCGTCCATGCTAATAAACCCTATTGGTTTCATCGGGGCTTGAGATGTCATTTCATCTCAATGTCGGGTAAAAGTCCCACACATTGGAAGCAACGTCTCCAAAATGACCTTTACAGTGTTGACGGGGACGTTAAACCTCAAATCAACCAACCAACCAACAACCATAACAAAAATAAACCGCGACAGAAGAACCGCCTTGGAACGGTCAGTGAAAAGAATTTCTCTGGGGCGGGGGTTTAAATCGATTTTAATCGGCCGCAATCCTCGCCCTTACTCCCTTCGTGATTTAGACAGACAATTTATTCAGTCCGCATGAAGGCCCACTAATTCAGCAATGCAGCATCTCCGAGAACACAAAAATCAAACGACTACTGGGATTACACAATGGTGAGGACTCCACAGCGAGAAACCACTGAAATATTGGGGCAAAAGAAAACCAACTGTTAGACTCCGGTGGGTCCGACCAGAGACAGAGCATCAGGCACCAACCAACATTACATAACATTAAATTCTAATTCTCAGTAAGCCTTTACGCTGGAACCGTCTAAGATAAGTTCCATATTGGTCTGGATTTTACGATTTCTGCTTTACCCCGGGCAGATAAACGTAGCCTCCCGGACTTCAATGCTGGAATGGACACGGAGCATCAATCCTTGGAAAGGAGTGGCTGGGATTGAAGGAGCAGGAGCGTGCAATAGCAAAGAACTCCTGCTGTTGAGGAAGCGTGCAGAGTATGAATTGCTGATCACCAACACAGTCTTCCGCCTTCCAACACTCAGCAAGAGATCATGGATGCATCCTCGCTTCAAACACTGTCATCTCATTATGTCCCCCCACCCGAAAGGGAGGGGGACATATTGGTTTACGTGCGGATCCTGTCGGCGTCGGCGTTGGAGTTGGCGTTGGCGTTGCCCTTTGTCTGCACTCTATCTCCTGATTGGATGGATGGATTTTGATTAAACTTACACAGATACACCATTGGGAGGGGGAAAAGTACTGATTAGATTTTAGTGACCTTGGTCTAGTTTTCAAGGTCAGAGTGCTCAAAACATTGTCGAATTTTAGGCCAAAAAAGCTTGTCTGCACTCTATCTCCTGAACCAATGGATGGATTTTGTTCAAACTTGGTACATAGTATAATTGGGATGGTCTCAAGAACTGATTAGATTTTGGTGACCTTGACCTAATTTTCAAGGTCACCAAGGGACTAAGACTGTTAAAAATAAGCTTGTCTGCACTCTATCTCTTGAACCAATGGATGGATTTGGTTCAAACTTGGTACATAAAGTAAGTGGGATAGTCTCTAGAACTGATTAGATTTTGGTGACCTTGACCTAATTTTCAAGGTCACACCGGGACTTAGACTGTTAAAAATAAACTTGTCTGCGCTCTATCTCCTGACCCGATGGATGGATTTGGTTCAAACTTGGTACATAAGATAAGTGGGACAGTCTCTAGAATTGATGAGATTTTGGTGACCTTGACCTAATTTTCAAGGTCACCACGGGACTTAGATTATTAAAAATAAGCTTGTCTGCACTCTATCTCCTGAACCAATGGATGGATTTGGTTCAGACTTGGTACATAAGATAAATGGGATGGTCTCAATGACTGATTATATTTTGGTGACCTTGACCCAATTTTCAAGGTCACCATGGGTCTTAGGCTGTTAAAAATAAGCTCTTGACTTCAAACTGGTGGGGGACATATGTTTTCCTCTGAAAACACTGTTCTAGTTCATTATGACATGGTACGAGGGGAGGATAGACAGAATGTCAGAGTGTCAAAAACTACATGTATGTGTAGTGCAGAATGCTGGATGATCACAATATTGTCATCAAATTTAACCTGTGCAATCACTCTGTATCGCGTTCACAAAGCAGGTAAGTGTCCACGAGACTGGATGTCTCTAAGATGAAACTAGACAGCAAGAGACAAGCCTTCATCAATGATATCAGCAGCCGATTAGATGCAATGCAACCAGTTCAGACGATCCAGAAGAAAACTGAGTAATTTTCAGAGACACCTTTCACTCTTCAGCAATGGATTTCCTAGAACCAGTATCTCAAACTTAAAATAGAATTGAAGGCAATTATCAGGAATCGATACAATTGACCTCATCAGAGACACCAAAGAGAAAGAAACACGAACGTAAAATAAGTAGACCCTAATGGGAACACCACTAGTGGAAAGCCAAAGGGAAATATACTTTCCAAGAAAATGGCTGATTGGTTATCCAAAACAAAGATATATAAGCGATACCATCACGAAAACACGCCTATATAATTTTGACCCCCTCCCCCCCTTGAACCCCACTTTTATATAGTAAAACTGGGGTTTCCGGGGGTATGCATTAATTTCTTATTTCTGCTCTAAAATATAGATTGCGGGTACTCGTTAGAACCGCCTCGATGAAGCGGTTCTAACGAGTGCCCACAATCTATATTTTGAGCAGAAATAAGAAAAATATAATTTTTCATCCTAAAATTTTCATTTTTTCGGCGATAAAGGTGGCAATGTATTTGTATAGGCGTGTTTGCGTAATGTACACATTCAAAGACGAATGATAACAAGAATAAACCGCGCCTTGGAACGGTATTTCACTGTGGCGGGGGGAGGGGGGAGGTTAAATAGATTTTCCGTGGCCACCATCCTCGCTCCTACTTCTGTCGTAGCTAAGGCAATTAATTTATTTAGTCCACACAAAGGCTTCCTAACTCTCAGTGCTACATCTCCGAGAACAATAAAGTCAAACAATGTCAGAGATGAAACAACGGTGAGAACTCGACAGCATGAAATAATTGAAGTAGCTGGAGCAAAAGAAAATCAACAGTTAGGCTCCCTTGCGTCCAACCAGACACAGAGCATCAGGTACCTACCGACCGTGAATGGGTTAATAACCAGGCATACAGTATGTCGTATAACATTTATGTTGTACCCAACATATATCTTTTTATATTGAAGAATGATCTTAAAACATTGGACGCTGAAGTCATTCCAAGCAAGTATTTTTGTGCATTTATATATTACGTCACCATGAAATTCGGGTTCACGACAGGCCTTGTTGCAGAAGGGATTTAAGTCCACATTCATTTAAGAAACTAAGTCGGAATGGCGTCAATAAAATTAGACTTATTTGTGTTCACGGAGATGTTGCACTGATGAGTTAAGAGGCCTTCATGCGGACTGAACAAATGTTTTGTCTAAATCACGACGGAAGTAATGGCGAGGATTGTGGCCACGTAAATTCGGCCGCAGTCCTCGCCCTTCTGTCGGCTTCTAGATATTTTCATGATTTATTAAATATTGATAATACCTATTTCGATGGTTTGATTAGTCAAATTTACCCACCCGCATCCCCAAATCAGAACTTCAGTTAAATTAAGCAAATTCTTCAGATACCGAGGCCCCGTGTTTGGATTTACATCTGTTTATTGTATGTGGATTTGTGTCCTGCAAAATTTATGTCAAAGGCGATGATTTTTTTTTTTTTTTTTTGTAAATTTTCCTTTCTATGTTGGTGATGTTCCTCGTGCGGCATCCTATGGCGTTTATCGTTCGCATTTCATTCGATTTGCCAGAGTGTTTTTTTATTTTCATTAAACTGACCTCGGCACTCGTTATAAATGGTCAACTGCTAAACTTCTTAACCAGGGTTATCGGTATCATTAACTTCTAAATTTTAAAGACGTCATTCTGATTTAATTTCAAACTTCAGTGTTGGACTTAAATCTTTTCTGCAACAAGGTCTATCTGAACCCGGATTTTATGGTGACTTAGTATAGAAATTCCGAAAAATATATACAGTCTAACCTGTCTACAAAGACCACTCAAGGGAAAGAAGAAATATGGCCTTTGTCCACAGGTGTTCTTTATTCAGAGGGTCAGTTTTGCATCAACTGCTCTACCTCTTTAGAAGGCAAGGATTACTTAACAGCATTTATGCACATATGTATTGGATAATCCCAGTAACACCTGAATAATTCACTGATTAAATCACATAAGTTAGTATTTCATAATGAATCACTAATTAAATAATTTGGCTCATTAAAGGATCTCCACAAACAATTAATTGCCCAATTAAAACTTTGGTCAATGCTATTCAAAGCACGAAGTGGTCTTTGTTCAGGGTAAAAATATGCATTTGGGAAGGATTTTGACTGTCCTCTTGTCCTAGTGCACAGGTGGTCTCTGTTGACAGGCGCATTATATAGTCTAATTGGATGGGAGGAATTGGAAGTGGTCTTTGTAGACAGGTGGTCTCTGTTCACAGGTGGCCTTTAAGAAAGGTTTGACTATGCTTGCTATGATTTCAGCACAATATCGTAAAATCTTTCTTTATACGACAGACTGCATGCATGGTAGTTAACCCAATCACGATTGACAACTTTGCTTCCCTCTTTTATGTACGTCGGTGGCCCAGGCCTCAGATTATAAGACGGATCCAGCACAAAGGCTTGCTGAGAATTAGAATTTAATTTTATGGAATGTTTGTTGTTGCCTGATACTCTATCTCTGGTCGGACCCATCGGAGTCTAGCTGTTGGATTTCTTTTGCTTCAGCATTTCAGTGGATTTCCTGCTGTCGTCACCGCTGTTTCATCTCTGTGGTTGTTAAATTTTTATGTTCTCGGAGATGTTGCAATGATGAGTTAGGAGGCCTTTCAGTCTGAAATCATTAAAGCGTTTAGCTCCATGATTTATAAAATATTGATTATACCCCCCCCCCCCACCCCCACCCAACCAAGTGTAATTCGTTTCCGCGGTGTTTGTGTTGTCCCTTATATTATTGTATTTTGGATAGCCTACTGGCCGTTTTGTGGGAAAGTAACTGTCCTTTTGGCTTTCCGCTACTGTGTTTCCATTATGGTATATTCTACCATGTTTGTGTTTCTTTCCCTTTGGTATCTCTGATGGGAGTCATGGGTTAATGGTAACAATTTGGATTTCAACTTAATTTAAGACTTTTTATAGACCGAAACAGATTTCTTCCTGATGATATTTCAAAATAGAAGTGAAGGTAATGATCAAGAATCGATACAATTAACCCACAGCTCCCATCAGAGGCACCAAAGGGAAAGGAACACAAACATGAAACAACTAGACCCTAATGGAAACATCAATAGCGGAAAGCTAAAAGGACAGTTACTTTTGCACAAAATGGCCAATTGGCTATCCAAAATACAATAATATAAGCGATACACACACTCAAAGACAAGCCATAACAAAATAAACCACGACAGAAGAACCGCCTTGGAACGGTCAGTTAAACGAATTCAATGGGGGGGGGGAGGGGGGATAGTTCAAGCGTTCTCCAAGCCTTGCCTGATAAACTTGATATCAAACGACACGAACCTGGTATTCTCTATACCTCATACCCTCATCCAAGACATCAAAGGGAAAGAAACACGAATCTAAAATAACTTTATTGTAATGAAAACCGTCACAAGTGGAAAGTCACATTGCGCAAACACGCCTATACAAATACATTGCCACCTTTATCGCCGAAAAAATAAAAATTTTATGATGAAAAATTGTGATATTTTTCTTATATCTGCTCTAAAATATATTTTAGGGCAGAAATAAGAAAAATAAGGTATACCCCCGGAAACCCCAGTTTTACTATATAAAAAGTTGGGTTCAAGGGGGTCAAAATTATATAGGCGTGTTTTCGTGATAAAAAGGACATTATGGCCTAACAGCTATGCATGCAAAGACGAACTTGAGCCAAATAAAAAAAAAAAAAAAAAAACGCGACAGAGGAACCACCTTGGAACAGTCAGTGACAAGTATTTTTGCGGGTGGCTTAAATCGATTTAACGTGCCCACAATCCGTTTATTTTGGGTAGCCGTTTGACCATTTTGTAGGAAAGAAACCGTCAATTTGGATTTCCGCATGTCTGGTTTTCATTATGGCGAAGTTATTTTATATTTGTGTTTTTTTTTCATATGCTATGTTGGTTGAGGTCTGAGGTAATTGTATCGAATCCTTCACTTTTGCTTTACGCAAATACACGGTTTCTTTGACTTATAGCACTGTGTCCCAGAATCACAATTTTCGTATTTATCAATAGGTTAGCGATATAGCTTCAACATGTTACGCATGTTGTATCATACGGCTTGCTCGCGCAGGCTTATTGCCTGCTCCACGCCACCTTTGACAGCGAGATTGCTTTTACAAATGTGAGCCTTGGCAACGCGTTTTCTAAAATTTACATGTGCGCCCAGCGAAGACACAGGTCAGACTGCGATTCCACGCAGTCCGATCAGAGTCTTCGTTGTACGCTCTAGGGATAGCTGAGGCCCCAATGCTCCTTCATGCAGCAAGAGAAGACTCTAGTCAGACAATATTGATGCGCTGGCTGATCGGATTCTTCGCTGGACGCATATGTAAATTGAAGGAAATGCTGTGCCCCGCCTCATAAAGAGGTATTGCTTTTAACCAGCAGCCTTGCTGATCGGACTGCGCGGATAAGCAGGCTAACCTGCACTGGTGGTCTTTTCGAACGGGTAAAAGTATTATATGGTGACTCTCACAATGCGAAATATATCGGCTGCATGATGCTTCCACGCAGAGCTGAATCCGGCCCGCACCCTAGTACTGGTAAACCGCTTAGAGGATCTAAGCCTGTCCAGGAACCGCGGTGCGAGGCGGACCGTCCATGCTAATAAACCCTATTGGTTTCATTGGGCGACAGGGCTTGAGATGTCATTTCATCTCAATGTCGGGTAAAAGTCCCACAAAATTGGAAGCAACGTCTCCAAAATGACCTTTACAGTGTTGACGGGGACGTTAAACCTCAAATCAAACAAACAAAACAAAGACTCTCACAATGCTTTAGTTATGTGGTTTCTTCAGATAGAAAATGAGCAAGGTAACAGAGATGACACATCCGCCAATGGAGTGACGCTTATTTGTGGTGGCATGGATGGTAAGCCGTCGGCTTATGTTCGGTCGGGCTCAGGGCCATGGGGACAATGGACTGATGTAACTGAGTGTAGGTACGGGTTCATAACTGGGTTTCGGCTTCAAGTTCAAGGATATCAGGTATAAATTTTTAATTGCACGGTCAGTCGACTTTTTTGACACTTCGGTGCGGTGGTTGGCGCATGGACGATTTTATTATTTTCTGTCCGGGTGTGTAGACATTATTTGACACATTATTACAGTCAGCTAATACCAATTATTGGTGATCAGCGTACATACAAAAACACCGAATATCTGTTGATATGAGGCATCAAACTTCCAATTTTCAAATGTGCCTAATGGTCTTTTACTATCAGGACTGTCTATCTCTTAAAATAATAAAAAAAATAGTGATTTTATTTAATATACACGGTCAAAAAAGTTACTATACCAATTTCCGGGTAAATGTCAGCGCCTATCTGGTAGATATTCAGCAAAAGATGCACGTAGACATGTGAATCGGACGTTCAGGTACAACATGCATAAACTTGCATTTGCCGATACTATTCTGCTTAATAGTTGTCTTGTAATATATGCCTAGAAGGTTTTGCACGGAATGTGGCCTTGCGCATGCACAGATGGTCATTTTGTTTCTGGGTTGAAATAACATGTCCATTGAACATCGAAGGTCACTTTATCTTTACAACATCTCATGACCTTGCACAACAATCAAGGCTTTAATTTGTGAAATTCTTAGAATTAAAAATAAAGCAATTTTCAAACTCTTGTTATTGGCTTGCAGCGACGAGCCAGTTAGATTGGAAAAGTGGTTTCGGTTTTAGACTTCTCTTTCTATGTTATTTTGGATCCTCAGGTGTTTTTTTTTTTTTAAACAAAAATCAGAGATACAGTCTGCTTTTTCCGGTGTTCTGGTTCCCTCACCCTATAGCTCAATAGCTTTCGCATATTTTAACAGAATACAGGGTACCAGTTTAGATGGTCTAGTGACAGAGCTATCGTTTCTGTGCGAAAGTTTAACTAAACACCGAAGCGAATTTATCCACTAGGCCACGGTCTACTCAGCACTACCGTCAATACAGTTTACCTGACCAAATTCATAAATCATCTGTGTAGCAGTCTCCAATTCACTCGAAGGTCAAAACTCGATGGGTTTTGTTGAAATTTTATAGGGTAGATTCCTGACGTCAGTATTGTTAACTAGAGTAGGTCATCTGAACTGCTGCGCCGTGATTTTGCGAGTGTGTGACCCGATTCATACTGGTTCCCCGCATTCTTTACACAATTGAATTCTTCTCCAGACTTTCGGACGAGTCTTTAAACCGAGGACCCGTCTCCATATGACCTTAGCTGTTGGTGGGACGTTAAACTAAAACTCACTCACTCCATGTTTCAAATATTTCCGTACTGATGAATGCATTCTAAAAATGGATAAATTGTGGACCCACAGAGTTCGGAAATATTTGAACTATGGAAACCTTCAATAATATGTGCGAGTACATATTGGACATAAAGGTGAATATTATACTTTCCACATTTTCAATTACCTGCACGAATGAAATTGAATAATTTCATGTGAGAAATTAGAATAATAGCATTTACTGAAAATTATGATTCACCTGCCTGAAACCGCCATGGATTCATAATGTATATGTACAAACTTATTAGGGCCCCGCACTGAAAGTGTGGGTGCTCTATAGTAATCACTCTGTCCGTTCGTCTGTCTGTCCGTCCACAATGTTTTTTATCCTCCATAACTTTCTTATTCCTGGATGGATTTAAATATATTATACTTGGCCGAAATGTTAACCGTAATGTGATGGAGTGTTGCGCACAAGACTCAGGTCCGTACCCCAAAGGTCAAGGTCATACTTAGAGGTTAAAGGTCAATAAAGGGTCTTTGTCGTGTCCAATCAATAACTTTGTTATTCCTGGATGGATTTAAATATTACTTAGCAGAAATATTAACCATAATGTGACAGTGTGTCACGCGCAAGACCAAGGTCCGTACCTCAAAGGTCAAGGTCATACTTAGAGGTAAAAGGTAAAACAAACATCTTTTTATCGTGTCCGATCAATATCTTTCTTATTCCTGGATTGATTTTCGAATAACTTGACAGTGATGTTAATCATCATGAGAGGATGTGTTGTGTGCAAAACCCAGGTTGGTTTCTAAAACCGAGTTATCATGTTCAAAATGATTCTTTGAGCTATGTTCTTTCATTTCCTTGTTCTTTATAGTTTTTTAACATCAACATTTTCCGACTCCTCTGAAAGCGCTGCCGGGGGGGGGGGGGGTCATGGGTTTGAGCCCCGCTACCGGCCATGATCGTTTATGTGAGAACATTTGGTAGTTTGTGTCGGAGGATCGGAGTCTAGTACTGGTAATTTCCAGGAACGATGGTTAGGAAACTACCCGCCTGTATATGACTGAAAGATTGTTGAACGGGTGTAAAACCTAGCAAAACAAACAGTATGTATGATGTGTTCTACAACATTATTGTCTCCCATAAATCTGTTAGGGACATTTATTTTGTTTTGTTTGTCCATTTCTACTTGCCAAATCGCATATCGGCCGTGCTCCATAAGTCCATTATTCCTCCTGTCTGTCTGTCAACAATGTCTTCTTCCAACTACTATTCAGATACTACTGAGCAAATTTCAATAAAACAGGGTCATCACAATGATCCCTTACTATCATAGTTGGTCAAAAGTGAGAATGTGATCATTGGGTCACATGTCAATGCCTCAGTTTCCTTAACATTGAAATATTTCTTCCAATAAATGTCAGGGTAGTGCCACATAGAAAATTGACACCTCGTGGGTTTGTCCATTCCAATGTGTAGATAAACCATATATTGCCTTTGAGTACACTGCATCAAAAGTCTATATCCCATTAACAAGAACAGTGCAACTTGCTTCCTCACCAGTACTTTCATCTACATCAACTCGGACATCCATCTGGCGGCAATATGGCTACATTTACACCAGGAACAGTACCCTTAAAACAAAGCAAGCCTTTCCTTTTAAAAGGAATCTTTATTTCTATATCTGTCATTCAGTTTTCGCAACTTCTTTAACAAGTTGGCTGCTTTTAAAAAGCATCCAATGGGTTTGGTCTTGTCGGTCTAAATTATGTTGTGAACAAACGAATATTATCATTTCATACTTTATCCACTTAATGTTTATTTTTAAATAATAGTTCCTAGTACGTAAGAACTTGAAAATAAAAGTGCGAAGTTTGTTGCCTTTGAATCCTGGAAAAGGACAAGAGGGCTGTGCAGTGCTGACTAATCTTTGGGCCATAATCTAACAGCATGCATAAAATAAATCTGACTTTGGTATGGTGTGGGATGTATTAAGTCTTACAAAGTCTAGTGCAAAACTTGATAGATAAAAATATTTGTCCGTGATTTCGACCTTAAGGCTACTGGGACAGAACTATCTATTAATGAACTTAACGCATTCATGAAGGTCATTTGTCAGTTTTAAACGAAATAACGTACACTGTGGTCAATTTGCGGGACGATAGTTGCAAGAGTCGTATTCAGCTGACTGAAGGAACACATTGAACAGCCAGAAGCTTCTACATGGAAACCAATGTGGAGTCAAGAAGAAAAGAGGAACAATTAACATGTTATTCACAAAAAGACTGCTTCAAAAGATATACCAGATTCAGATGTTAATCTCAGATATACCAGATTCAGATGTTAATCTCTACGTGGCTTTTGTTGACATTACAAAAGCATTTAGCACACTCAGTCGTTAGGGACCTTGAAAAATTGTAACAAGTTCATATAAACGGTGCAGCAGTTCAACTTCGGTATACTTGCCCGGGTCCTGGATGGCATGTTTTCTGAACAATTGCATGCGACTAATGGAGACAAGCAAGACTTGTTCTAGCGCCAACGCTGTTCATTTTCATGTTTTCTGCAATGCTCACAAATTTCTTTTCACGATGACGAATTACCTATCAGGTACGCTTTGATATAACCGCAACGACTTTAGCACCCAATTTCGTAAAATCATTCTTCGATATAAAAAGATTGGGTACAACATGGATATTATACGACAGACTGCATGCATGGTAGTTAACAAAATTACGGTTGGCAACTTTGCTTTCCTCTTTAATTGCACGCCGGTGGGTCAGGCCTCAGATTCTATGACGGTTCCAACGTAAAGGCTTATTGAGAATTAGAGAGATCTACTTCAAGGTAATGTTGGTTGGTGCCTGATGCTCTGTCTCTGGTCGGGCCCATCGGAGTCTACTGTTGTTTTTTTTTTGCTCCAGCATTTCAGTGGTTTCTTGCTGTCGAGTCCTCACCGTTGTCTCACCTCTGTGGTTCTTTGATTATTTGTGTTCACGGAGATGTTGCACTGATGAGTAAGGAGGCCTTCATGCGGACTGAACAAATTATTTGTCCAAATCGCGACGGAAGTAAGGGCGAGTATTGTGGCCATGTAAAATCGATTTAAGCCCCCCAGTGGAAATCTTCCACTGACCGTTCCAAGGCGGCTCTTCTGTGGCGATTTATTTATGTTGTTGTTTGTTACTTACTGTATGTATCACTTGTGTCTTTTGGTTTTGGATGGCCATATGGCCATTTTGTGGGAAAGTAACTGTCCTTATGGCCTTCCTTTGTTTAGGTTTCCATTATGGTCTGGTCGCTTAATGTTTGTATTGCTTTCCCTTTGGTGTCTTTTATGGGTGGAGTAAGTTAATTGTATCAATTCCTGATCTTTGTTTTACTTCTACTTCAACCTATGAAGGTTGCAAGATAAATCCAAGGTGCAGACAGGGGTCTTAGGGCAGTTCCCTTCCGCTAATCAAATGGCAAAGGGTGTTCTCACAGAAACGATGAAACAAAACAAAAAAAAAACAGAGTAGCAATGGTTCTGAGCCGCCCACCTGAGTGCTGAGACTTTATGGCACCATTTGATTTCTATTTCTGAGAAGATTTTTAAAGGGTTTTACCATTGTAGCCATCTTGGTCAAGTGAACTGATAATGGGTCCATTAGTTCTGGAGAATTTTTTTGAAGGAGTTTTATTTTTTATGGGCATGGCAGCCATATTGGTCATGTGACCAAATTAATATTAGTGAATTTTCATTTGTTTGTTCCTGAAAGCTTTCATATGAAATTTGGTTACAAATGGAGCAGTGGTTTCTGTGAAGAAATGTTTTAATTTCACAACTGAATGACCTTTGGCCAAATTCAGGGAATGACCTTGACCTTTAATACTCAAGTAGATTCACTCACTCAACTATTTAACTGAATCTACCAATTTTCAGATCACAGGCTGCAGTAGTTTCCGACAAATACCCGTTTTTAGATAGTTTTTTTACACTCATTTTACTTTTTCTCATTCAAATGTCTATGCGACTAAATTTAACATTGGCATAAATTAGGTCAAGGCCATCAAGGGGTCTTCATTTGAGGAAACTAATGGGCCCAAATCCCCAATGCTAAATACCAACTTTCATGAAAATCGGCCCAGTGATTACAGAGAAGATTTCTGCAGTGTTTTATCCTTTATGGTCACGGTGACCATATTGGTCGTGTGACCAAACTCATATCAATAAATTTTCATTTTCTTGCTTCTATAAGCTTTTATATAAAATTTGGTCACAAACGGCCCTGAGCTTCCAGTAGAAAATAAGGTTTAAATTTCATATCAGAAAGGCCTTAGGCAAAAGTCAAGGAATTAACTTGACCGTGAATACTCATGTAGTTTCATCCACTCATTTAGCTAACTGCATCTACCAATTTTCCGATACGAGACTGCAGTGGTTTCCGAAAAATACACATTTTTGACTTTTCCATTCAGAAGTCTATGTGACCAAATCTGACCTTAACGTAAAATATGTCAAGGACATCCGAGTAATCATTTGATCAAAGTATGATGGACCCGAGTCCCTAATGCTACATACTAAGTTTCATGAAAATCACCCCCCACCCCACCCGGTTCCGGAGAAGAAGATTTTTGAAGGGTTTTACCTTTTATGGACATGGTGGCCATCAACTTAATCATGTGACAAAACTCATTTTATTAATTTTATTTCCTTGTTCCTACAGGCGTTATATGAAATTTGGTTACAAATGGCTAAGTGCTTTCTGAAAAAATTAAGCTACAGTTTTCATATCTGAATGACTTTGGGCCAAGGTCAAATAATGACCTTTTCCTTGAATACTGATGTAGTTTCATCCACTCATTTAGCTACCTTCACCTACCAATTTTCAGATCATAGGCTGCAATAGTTTCCGAAAAATACACAATTTTGACCTTTTCCCATACAAAAGTCTATATGACCAAATTTGACCTTGGCGTAAAACAGGTTAAGTTCGTCATAGGGTCATCGGTTGAATAAATTATGATGGATCCGAGGTCCCAATGCTCATACTAAGTTTCATGGCAATCGGTCTACTGGTTCCGGAGAAGAAGATTTTTGAAGGGTTTTTACCCTTATATGGGCGTGACGGCCATCTTGGTCATGTGACGAAACTCATTTTATTTGATTGCATTTCCTTGTAGCTAAAGGCATTTACACGAAATTTTGTTACAAATGGCTAAGTGGTTCCTGAGGAAAATAAGTTTTAATTTTCATATCTGAAGGACCTTGGGCTAAGGTCATTTAAGGGCATACGCGGGTAAATACTTCCCACATTGAAAACTGTTTCAGAGTCTGTATATGTTTAGTTACATATATGGGCTTACCACATTTGAAGTAAAAAACATATGTCACCGTGTTGGTTCTTAAGTAATCTGAACTTTAAGGAGATCACCCCAAGCTGTTTTCCAAGAAATATCAGAAAACAACCATGTTAGTTAATAACGTCAAAAATGACTTTTGCCTAGCTTTTGAACATTTAAATTAGTCCGAATGATATAGTAAAAGATACTGCAGCTTTTCTTTAGCCTATTTTTCAAGCTCATAAAATGTTCTGCAAAACCAGTTTTTGTCATCAACCAAAATATCTTTAAAAATAATTCATTGTCTTTAATATTTTGGAACATACAGAAAAATGCTACATTGAAATTTTCATAAAACAAGATTTTTTCTCTAGGAGATTTTATCAGAGAATAGGTAATTAAACGAAAAGTAGGGGTCACCGTGCTAATTTCTATTTTATTGAGCAAACGGTTCCCCTACCCCCAGTTAAATTAAATGGTAAAAATACATATAAACTATTAGAAAAAATGGCGCATCACTGTCAGGTAACTTGGATATTTGTAAATACAAGCTGGCCATAAAATTCATCACAGCAAATCATCTAAGTAAGTCTGTAACTATTTCGGTCGATCTCATCTTGAGCAAATGTTGAAAAATTAAAAGTTTTAAAAATTGCGAAGTTGCTGTTTTCATGATGTTTATAGCCAAGCTGAACATGTTTAATAATAAAATGAGCCCAAAACAACACCTGTTCCACGAATTTCAACCATTTCCTTACCCAACAACGGTAAAACATTGGCTCTGACATAACTCTCATTTTTGATGATCATACAAAAATTGCGAATTAGCCGCATATGTCTTTAATGACATTGATCTTGAATACTAATGTAGTTTCATCCACTTATTTAGCTACCTGCATCTACCAATTTTCAGATCACAGGCTGCAATAGATTTCGAAAAATACACAGTCTTGACTATTGTCCCATTCAAAAGTCTATGTGATCAAATTTGACCTTGGCTTAAAATAGGTCAAGTTCGTCATCCCAGGATCATCCTTTGAACAAGCAATGATGAGCCGAGTATTAAGTTTCATGGCAATCGGCCTACTGGTTCCGGAGGAGAATATTTTTGAAGGGATTTGACCATATATAGGCATGGCGGCCACCTTGGTCACGTGATCTGGACTCTGCGAACAAATTTCCGTTCCCCACTCAGATGGATGCGCCACATGAAATTTGAGTTCAATCGGCTCAGTGGTTTCAGTGGCTAAAATGTTTGGAAATGTTGACAGACAACAGACTACAGACAGACAACGGAGCCTTGCCATACTATAAGTTCACATCTGAGCATTCGACTCAGGATAAAGTATATCTGATTTTCTAACGTTACGTTTAAATGTTAAAATATCCATAACTGACTTGTATATTCTAACTTTTGCTACGTCTGCGATTTTAAAGTTTGTGAAGCTCTCACCTTTCTACTTGACAATATTTACATAAAAGTTGGTACTAAGTTATTTAGACAAATTGTGGGTATTCCGATGGGTACGAATTGCGCATCCCTTGTGGCAGATCTGTTCCTGCTTTCTTGTGAAAGAGACTTCTTGATGTCCATTTCCGATGAAAATCAATCTGAAATCATTGAAGTCTTTAGCTCGACTTCAGAACTGTCAAAGCCAACAAAGGACAGAGTTACAGAGTGTTGATACTGAGCATAAAACTGGCACAATTAAGATAGTCAGGCCTTGTTATCGAAATGCCTGATGAACATTTGCCGAAGAAAATCCTCTGTGGAGAACTACAAATGGGAAAACGCCCCCGTGATAGACAGAAGAAGCGATGCAAGGACGCTGTCTACACAGTTTTCAAGGACTTCAACATACCAGCTGAGTCGTAGAAAGAAACTGCACGTGACCGAGAGCAAAGTCCAAGGCCCAAAAAGAAGGGGTACTGGAGTGTACGAAGCAAAACGAACCATTTCAGCCGAACACGTTCCCGGCGGAACGCCAGAGATAAGGCATCAACAACCATACTCTACATGCACCCGACTGTTCAGAGCCAAGATCGCTCTTTTCAGCCATCATAGAACACTAAGTCTTCCTTTTGTTTCGGTTGCCTCGGATGTCTGGTTTTATTTATCTCATTTGCACAATGCTATCCTGTCGATGTACTCTGTGCAAAAGCTGGACAAAATCAGAACTTTAGCCTAAATGACACACTTGACAAAATAACATCTCAAGCGTCAATGACGAGCGTTCGACTCATGATCGAGAGGTTGTGCGTTCGAATCCGGCATCCGGTAACGAGGTGTGGCCTTTGGCAAGACACGTAATGACACTGCCTCACTCCACCAAGGTGTAAATGGGTAGCAATGGTGTAATAGTCACTGCCTCTCTCGCGCGCGCGTGAAAACACCCGGAATGAGTGTTCGAGGGCCATTAAATAAGTTTGAAGCTTCCATCACAATCGAACTAAAATAAATTCGTATAGACTAATGACGAGATTTGGTCACGTTATCTTACATATGGGTATCTCTAACTACTGCTTAAGTCAAATTAAATTACGTAAAATCGATTTAAGCGCCCTGTAGAAAACCGTTACTGACCGTTCCTAGGCTGTACGTCTGTTGTGGTTTATTGTTATAGTTTGTCTTTGCATGTATGTACTGCTAATATCTGTTTATTTTGGATAGCCACTTGGTTAGCCGTTTGGAAATTTTGTAGAAACTGTCCTTTTGGCTATCCGCTCTTGACGTTTTCCTCATGATGTTGTTTTGTGTCGGTATTTCTTTCCTTTGGTGTCTTAGATGGGAGGTACTTGTATCAAGTCCTGATCATTTCCATCTGTCATATTATCAAATGAATCTGGTTTGGTTTGGCAAACAATGTAGACTCAGTTCAGACGCCCCAGAACGCGGCGTCCGATCAGGGTCTACACTGTTTGCTTAAAATACTGGCATTTAAGGGTTGAATGAAACAGTCCTTTATGTTCTACAAAAGGGTTATCCTTTGGAAGCAAGAAATACACCACAGAACTTGAAAATATGAAGTGTACATATTTTCTTGGCCAGACTAGCTAGTTTCGGCCAATTAGGCCTCATCAGTAACCCTCAAATATTTTCAAAATTCCACAATGGAATCAATGATCCCAAAGGACAAGAAAATATAAACTACACTATGATGTAGGGCAGGGAGACTTTTTACGGCCGCCACACATTCCCACACATCAGCTGTAGTGACGTTAAATATGTTCTACAAAAGGGTTATTCTTTGGAAGCAAGAAATACACCACAGAACTTGAAAATATGAAGTGTACATATTTTCTGGGCCAGACTAGCTAATTCCACAATGGAATCAATGATCCCAAAGGGCAAGAAAATATAAACTACACTATGATGTAGGGCAATTCTCAAGTCTCAATTCAGGACTTTTTTCCCAACCTACTCTTAATCGACCCACTAGCGCTGTCAGTGCTTTGATTTCTACAGGGAACCCTTTCAACGTTACCGGTTACGACCAAAGAAAAGACATTAAACTGTGGGTATATTTCTGTGATCTGGGGGTATCTTGGAGGTGACATGGGTCGATTTGACTGGTCGATAATACTTTTATAGAGTAATAATTATATTTCACAGAATTGCATAGAAAATAATAATGTATTATTACAGAAGAACCCAAATAGGTCATGATTATAAACCTATGTTTATGATGTAAACTTTGCGGAAATTACTGCTAGGAGGTGTTGTTTTTTTTTTCCCAATATTTAGATTTACTTCATTTCGGTAATTACAGGAAACACTTTTTCGATATTTAGGTAGACTGTTTTCGGTAACTGCATGGAGTTTATCGGAATAATCTGATTGGTCTATCAGATTGGTCTATCACCTCGTGCCCCTCCATGGAACAATTAAAATCTGGTCATTAGACCCGGATTGCTCGCCTCAAGGCGACGAAACCAAAAAGCGATTTGTTTCCACCATATTTGTTTACCATGATGGAAAATAATGTAGAAAATTCATGTAGCATGTCGCACTACCAGTGGAGTTTCAGTCGAAAGCAGCTAAAGTTCGTATTTTTTGTGCATAAACATAAAGGGTATCTAATTAAAGGTTACAATGTATCACATTTTAGAAGTCTTGTGCTGAGTGTAATTTTTATGGTGTTAAATCTTTGCATTTTTAATAATTTATTCTGCGAAATTGTCACTGTGACCGCCTGTGTGTTTAAAACAATAGCTCAGACTGGCGAGTTTATATAAACAAAACAGTTTGGGCTTTTGCATTGAAAAAGAGTTCTCTAACCAAACAAAACAACAACAACAAAAAAAAAAAAAACAACAAAAAAACAACAACATATTTTGTGTATGTTTTTCATTTGTAGTAACTACGGTAACAGAAGCAATTTTATGTTAACGAACTTTATTCATTCAATTGCGGGATGAATTTCAAAGTACATGAAAACATGTCATGATATGTTAAAATGTGATTTACGTGGTGAAGTGCGGGGTGAATACATAGGATAAACCGGAAACTATTTGCGCAATAGAGTCACAGTTTACAATCAGCAGATTCATGAGGCATGTGCAAGTAATATTTTCCCAAAGTACTGATTTACCCGTTTTACAAATTTTACAAAATGTTTTGTTTGATTTGAGGTTTAACGTCCCCGTCAACACTGTAAAGGTAATTTTGGAGACGTTGTTTCCAATTTTGTGGGACTTCTACCCGACATTGAGATGAAATGACATCTCAAGCCCTGTTGCCCAATGAAACCAACAGGGTTTATAAGTATGGACGGTCCCACTCGTAAGCGCCACCTTAGATCCTCTAAGCGGTTTACCAGTACTCGTGTGCGGGTTGGATTCAGCTCTGCGTGGAAACAATACTTTGAGAGCATAATTTTTCGACGGACAAAGGAGAAATTCCTCGTTAACAACTTGAAACCAAAAACTAAATATGGCTTATTCATAAAATTAGAAGGATGGTAGCAGAGATCCTTCATATTTTTATACTCCATCACACGATAGTGGAGTATTATGATATACCGTCGAGTGTCAGTCCGTCCGTCCGTCCGTACGTCCGAACGTCCGTCCGTCCGCACCATTTCCGATCGATAACTAGAGTAATTTTTCACAGATTTTGTTTTCAAATTTTGCATACATTTTTATACCGGGAATGAATGGTATGAGGTTGTTAACGGGCAAAATCCGTTAACATTTGACAGAGTTACGGCCATTTTTAGTTCAAAATAAGGGGTTTTAGGGCGTTTCCTATCAATAACTTGAACAATTTTTTCATGGATTTCTTTCAAATTTTGGTTGTTTGGTTTTGTTTGATTTTAGGTTTAACGTCCCCGTCAACACTGTAAAGGTCATTTTGGAGACGTTGGTGGGACTTTTACCCGACATTGAGATGAAATGACATCTCAAGCCCTGTCGCCCAATGAAACCAACAGGGTTTATAAGCATTGGCGGTCCGACACTCACACCGCTTTGCCTGGGCAGGCTTAGTTCCTCTAAGCGGTTTACCAGGCCTCGTGTGTGGGTCAGATTCAGATCTGCGCGGAAGCATCATGCAGCCCATATATTTCTTCAAGCCCCGATGAGCGGGGGCCGAATTTTGTATATACATTGATATTGGGTATGAGTGGTTTGGGATTGTTAATTGGCAAAAAAACGTTAACATTTAACGGAGTTTTGGCCGTTAAGAATTCCCATTAAATAGTTTTTGGGCACTTATTCCTTTACTAAATGGAATATATGTATGAAACTTCATTGATATATAGACCACTATAAGAAGCAGGTTTCGGATTTGGCAGAGTTATTGCCGTTAACAATTTCCATTTAAAGGTGTTTGGATTTTTATTCGTTTATTTTATGGAATAATTGGATGGAATTTTGTATATATATTGGTATTGGGAATGTGTGGTTTGGGAATTGCTCATGGCATAAATAAGTTAACATTTTATAGTTATTGTCGTTAACAATTTCAATTTAATGGTTTACAATGACTTATTCCATTACTAAATGGAATATATGGATGAATATTTACAGATATATAGATCACTATAGGAAGAATGTTGTCAAAATAAATTAATTTATTCGACAGTCATGGTCGTGTACAAGTCGCATTAAATGCTTAACGTAATGGAATATATAGATGAAATTTCACATATATGTACTATTAAAGGAAGCATGTTTGGGATTGTTAATTGGCAAAATACGTTAACATCTTTGTCAGAGTTATGGCTGTTAACAATTTTCATTAAATTGTTTTTGTGTTTTTTTTTAATTCCTTTACTTAATGGAATATTTGGACAAAAATCATAGATATATGGCATAAATACGGTAATATTTGATAGAGTTATTGGCGTTAACAATTTCCATTAAATGAGTTAACATTTGGCAGAGTAACTATTTCCATTCATTGGTGTGGTATCACGCAGTGTCAGCGACGCCTCTTTTAACTTATTTCTCTATCACAGATTTACGTTTTTCATAGCTGACAAAAGCTCACGTTACCATCATGCGTTTACTCTTATTCATTTAATGACAGTGACAACTCAAATTTTCAATCCTGTATTAATATCCTGTGAAACACTGGCAGCACATGAAAATAATGGGCATGGTAGACTCTGACGAGATGGACGTCAACGAGGCAGACTCCGACGAGACAGACTTCAAAGAGACAGAATTCATCCACATTACGAAAACACGCCTATTCAAATACACTGGAAATTTTACCGCCGAAAAAAACTAAAATTTTAAGATGAAAAAGTGTAATATTTTTCTTATTTCTGCTCAAAATATAGATTGTAGATACTCGTTAGAACCGCCTCATCGAGGCGGTTCTAACGTGTACCCAAATCTATATTTTAGAGCAAAAATAGGAAAAATAAGGTTTACCCCGATAAACCCAAGTTTTACTTTATAAAAGTGAGATTGAAGGGGGTCAGAATTATATAGGCGTGTTTTCGTGATGAGATATACATACATCGCGTCGTTAGCGACAAGGGTCGGTACTGTCAGGGTTCTTAAATACGGGAAACGTCTGTCATCTACAGGAGGAACAAGATGGCCTGAATCGCTCACCTGATTTCAAGGCGTCTCACATTTTGTTTCCGGATAACTACTCGTAGAGTCTAGATCCGATGATGTTGAGTAAGACCATGGTATCGAACAGTGCATATTATTTTGAGGTTACCGTCTTTCAAATATTACCAGAGTTAAACCCCGTTCACAGATTTTTCTAAACATTCCGTTTCCGGGTACCTCTCTTACAGTTTACAGCTGATGAGACCGAAACTTTACATACTGTAAGACCATGCTTTGGAACAGTGCATGTTTTTGAGGTTACAGTCCGCCAAATATTACCCTTTCATATATCTTTTCTAAACATATTTTGTTTCCGCATAATGCCTCCAACATATTACATCTGATGAAGCTGAAACTTTACGTAGAGCTAGACTAAGATGTGTAGCAGCGCATATTATTTCAAGATTACAGTCCACCACTTATTGCCAAAGTTATGCCTATATTATTTTGAGGTTATGGTACTGGCACCAAATATTACCCACCATGAAAATTTGTTGGAGACAGGTAGTTTGAGCCATTGAGGGTTACTAACCCTTTTTGTACCAAATGCAATCTTTCTCCTTATAAATAGCAGGAGCTCATTTCAAAATTTAGGGGTGACATGTTGTGATTTCATCAAAAATTATTTGGAAAATGACTAAACTTTTATGACTAAACAAATTATTTGTCTTAATCGCGACGGAAGTAAGAGCGAGGATTGTGGCCACGTAAAATCGATTTAAGCCCCACCCCACCCCCAGTGGAATTTGTTTCCGCTGACCGTTCCAAGGTGGTTCTTCTGTCGCCGTTTAGTTTTGTTATGGTTTGTCTTTGGGTGTTTGTGTCGCTTATATAATTTTATTTTGGATATCCTATTGGCCATTTTGTGGGAAAGTAACTGTCCTTTTGGCTTCCCGCTATTGATGTTTCCATTAGGGTCTGTTGTTTCGTGTTTGTGTTTCTTTCCCTTTGGTGTCTCTGATGGGAGCCGTGAGTTGATTGTATCGGTTCCTGATCATTGCCCCCACTTATAAATTTTAGCAAACAGCGGAGGCCCTGATCAGATGCCGCGTTCTGTGGCATCTGATCTGGGTCTGCACTGTTTGCCAGGGTACCCGTTTTAGGGTTTCCGGTACAAAAAGGGTTAATAGTGCCAGGTAAGAATATATGCAGCACATATTGTTCCTTGGTTACATTCCACAAACCCAAACTTGTAAAACAGTCAGAATAAGCATGCGCCATCTTACTAATTGCCACGGGCGTATAATGCCCCGCTTGCGATGCTCTTGTTTTCTATCTCCATCTACTGTTATTTCAAACCAAATATTACAGTCCATTGAAGTTTGAGATAACGAGAGTCGACTGTATATCGGTAGGGAGTCACCTAGGCAACATTCTTGTGCATTTGAATCAAATTGGCCCAAGTATTAGGAGTAGTTGACGTTGTAAGATTTTTCTCTTTTGTTTAGCTCTGGCACCTGAGCGGAACTGTTGTAGCTAATTTGGTAGGAGGCCGCATATGCAACATTCCTGTGAAGTTTGAATCAAATTGGCCCAAGGGTTACCGAGGAGTTCACATTTGAAGCAAATTTACGATGTTTTTTTTTTCTTCTATTTTCAGCTCTGCGGCGGCAAATTTGCTCATCGGAGCGAACCCGAGTTAGCAATTTTTATAGAGGGTCACCTAAGCAACATTCCCATGAAGATTGAATGAAATTGGCCGAAGGGTACAAGAGGAGTTGTCGTTTTAAGAATTTGGCCGCCGTCTTTTTTATTAGAGCGGAACAGTTTTAGCTATTTTGTTAGGGAGTCAACTAGGCAACATTCTTTTGAAGTTTGAATAAAATTGGCCCAATTGTGTAAGAGGAGTTCGCGTTTGAAGCAAATTTACGATGTTTTTCTATTTTTAGCTAAAGGGAAGACAGTCAAAAGCACAAAAGTGCTGTTGATGGGACGCATATTACTCAATTACCGGCTTATGTACCGTCGTACTGTAAACAAAAGTGTAAAAGATACACCTTTCATCATTCAATTAACTTTATATTAGAATACGGCTGGATTGTAAGACAGTTGATTTAACTCAGCAATGCTTGTTGTCAAGTTATATCAAATCAAATGGAGTCAACCGGAAGATGCATGCAGAACCGGAAGATTCATCAAAGTGTTAGCCTTACAGCTTTAGTTGATGACCACATTTGTCATTCAGCCAACAAAACAGAAGTGAAGGCAATGATCAGGAATCGATACAATTAACACACAACTTCCACCAGAGGCACAAAGGGAAAGAAAAACAAACATGAAACAACTTAGCCCTAATGGAAATGCCCTTACGGAAAGCCAAAAGGAAAGTCACTTTCCCAGAAATTGACCAATAGGTTATCCAAAACAAAATAATATAAGCGATACACACACTCAAAGAGAAGCCATAACAAGAATAAACCACAGCAGAAGAACCGCATAGGAACCGTCAGGGAAACGAATTCCAGTGTGTGTGTGTGTGTGTGTGTGTGTGTGTGTGTGTGTGTGTGTGTGTGTGTGTGTGTGTGGTGGAGGGGGGTGTTAAGTCGATTTTACATGGCCAAAATCCTCGCACTTACTTCCGTAGCGATTTAGACAAATAGAATGTTTAGTCCACATGAAGGCCTTCTAACTCATGAGTGCAACATCTCCGTGAACACAAAAATCAATCAACAACAATGGTGGGGACTCGACAGCAAAGCCACTGAAATGCTGGAGCAAAACAAAACCAACGGTTAGACTCGGATGGGGCCAACTAGTGACAGAGCATCAGGCACCAACCAACATTACATAAAATTAAAATTAGATCCTCTCTAATTCTCAGTAAGCCTTTACGCTGGAACCGTGATAGAATCTGGGGCCTGACCCACCGGCGTGCAGTTAAAGAGGGAGGCGAATTTGTCAACCGTGATTGGGTTGACTACCATGCATGCAGTCTGTCGTATAACATTTTTGTTGTATCCTATCTTTTTATATCGAAGAATGATTTTACGAAATGGGCTGCAGAAATCATTGCATTTATATATTTTCTGAATTTATATACAAAGTCACCATATAATTCGTGTTCCATTAGACCTTGTTGCAGAAGATATTTAAGTCCAACATTGAATTTTGAAACTAAATCGGAATGACGTCTATAAAATTCTGAAAAGGCTTTGCGTATTTTATGATACCGATAACCCTGATTAAGAAGTTTAGCAGTTAACAATTTATTACGAGTGTTGAAGTCAGTTAAATGACTAGACACTCAGGCAAATCGAATCAATTGCGAAATATAAACGCCACAGGATGCCACACGAGGAACATAGACATAGACATAGAAGTTTCATTTAGTGTCGAATATGTATAACAAGTAACATAAGCCCAGTAGGGCTTGTATTTCGACAAACATTGTGTAAAACAACAACGGGTTATAAATATATCACAGCATGCAGACATTACAAATAAAGGCACAAGTTAAAGAGTCATCTCACAGTAAGATAGTAACATAAGAAATAGGTGTTGTAAGATTTACATGTACAAGGTACTTTAAGGCATATAATAGGCAGTAAATATAAATATATGTAAAATATGTACATGTAAGGGGAAAATACTAAAAAAAGAAGAAGAAAAAAAAGAAAGATTAATAAAAATTTGTGTTAGAAAAATACATATATAGCGTTAAAGAAAAGAGAAACGACATGTACATGCAACAGCAACGTTAAACTGAACAAGAGGGGCATTTACATATGGGGCCTTCCCAAGCTTGGATCAGTCTCTTGAACTGAGGAAGGGATTCGGCCTTTCTCAGATCATTTGGGAGACTGTTCCAGATACAGGATGCCTCATATCGAAATGACCTTAGGCCATACCTTGTAGTGTTTACTCGCGGGAGGCTTGCTTTATTTTCACTCCTGAAATTATATGTAGAACATTGTAAATTTATCAAATCACCTATATACTCTGGTGCTAAGTATTCACAATTTTGAACACCTCGGTAGCCATCTGCTTCAATCTTTTATTTTTTTATTTTTTTTTTTTTTCATGTAGTGGTTCGGTTTTGGTTGAAGCCAATAGAGCCTGGATAGATGACCTGAAACCACTGTTGATGAACCGTAAAGCCCGTTCATGAATCTTTTCAATTTTAATGGTACTAGACACACTACGAAAATGCCATGCTAATGTACAGTAGTTAAAATTTGAGACAATAAAAGAGTTATAAATAGTCAGTTTACCTTGTTTGGTTAAAAATCTACCAATTCTTTTTAAAACTGCTAACTGTTTGGAGGCTTTTTTTTTACATATTTCTGACACATTATTGTCAAAACGCAGCATAAACTCGATATTAACCCCTAAAAGAGAGACATTGTCTTCACATTTGATTTCCACTGAGTCAATGGTGAAGGATGTAATAGCATCATAAGCAGTTTTTCCAATACAGATTGCTTGAAATTTGCCAGGGTTTGCCTGCATAAAATTTTTAAAGAACCAATCTATCAGAATGCTGCTTTCATTTTCTAAAACTTGCTTCAGAATTTCAAGGTTCTTATGGACAAAAGAAAGTGTATTGTCATCGGCGTAGTTGTAGATGACGGCTTGATTTATAAAATAAAATATGTCATTCAAAAATATGTTAAAAAGAAGTGGCCCCAGGATTGATCCTTGGGGCACATCTTTGAAAATTTTTTCCCATGTGCTGATATGAGGTCCCAGCCTAACCTGCTGCATTCTGTCACTGAGATAGCTACTTAAGAGGGTAACTGCTATGGAGCAAGCCCATAGGCCCTTAATTTTTCAATCAAGATACAATGGGGGAGGCAGTCAAAGGCCGAACATCACCAATTTACAGTCTCAAAATCAAAATCATCGCGTTTATCATAAATTGTGCAAGGAACAAAGCCATCTACAATAGATAGATAAAACACTCGTAATAAATTGTTTACTGTTAAACTTCTAAATCAGGGTTACCGGTATCATAAAATATCACAAGCCTACTTTGCAGCAGTTGAAGACTCAGTCAACCTTGCAGTAGATACAGGTCTACAAGACACAGGTCTACAGTATATTCTACACTAGAGACTTTAATTTCAACATGCTCAATACCCCATCATCGGACAAAATCAGTGATCTATGTAACCAGTACTCCTTTAAACAAACCATAAACGACCCGTCCGATTATATCGAACACTCATCATCCTTACTGGACATTATATTTTCACACAATGAAAATCTTCTTATCTTAAGCGGAGTCGGTGATCCTTTCTTATCATAGGATGTGTGATATAACTGTCCTGTCTATGCCATTCTTAATGTCAGCAAACCAAAGCAAAATTCATTTATTAGACAGACATGGTCTTTTGAGAAAGGTAGTTACAATTTATTGAGCGCAAAATAGAAGTGAAAGCAATAATCAGGAATCGATTCAATTAACCCACAGCTCCCATCAGAGGCACCAAAGAAAAAGAAACACAAACATGAAACAACGGACCCCAACGGAAACATCAATAGCGGAAAGCCAAAATGACAATTACCTTCCCAAAATGGCCAATTGGCTATCCAAAACAAATAACATAAGCAATACGAACACTCAGAGACAAACCATAACAAAATAATTCCCGACAAAAGAACCGCCTTGGAACAGTCAGTGAAACGAATTCCACCGCGTGTGGGGCTTAAATCGATTTTACATAGTCACAATCCTCGCCCTTACTTCCGTCGCAATTTAGACAAATAAATTGTTCAGTCCGCATGAAGGCTTCCTTACTCATCAGTGCAACATCCCCGTGAACACAAAAAAACCAACAACCACACAGACAAAACAACGATGAGGACTCGTCAGCAAGAAAACACTGAAATGCTGGAGCAAAAGAAAACCAACAGTTAGACTCCGATGGGCCCGACCAGAGACAGAGCATCAGATACCAACCAAAACTACATAGAATTAGACAAACGCTTCACTTACAAACTGGAATAACCCATTATGATGTTGATGTGAACAAACATGCTCGCAATATAAAAATCATATTATGAAGATCGCTAAGGAATCCATTCCAAACAGAATGACACGTATGAAACCGGACGAGCCAAAATTGATTACCTGAGAAATAAAAAATCAAATAAGAAAACGTTAAAGGGCATACAAAAAAGCTAAACGCAGCAACGCTCAGCACCTTTGAATTAAGTTCAAACAAATAAGAAACAGTATAACAAAGCTGATTAGGGAATCAAAGCAATCTCTATTGCAAATAAACTCAAGTCTGGTACACTTTCTTCTAAGGATTGGTGGCGTGCATTAAAATCAGTTACTGCTCCGCATTCAAATAGGACAAACCCGCCCCTTGAGAAAGGACGGAATTGTTTACGCCGACGATACGGACATAGCCATATCTTAAACCATTTTTTCGGGATCAAACACTTATCAACGGCTATGATATTGAATTACCAAAATTTGAACTTTATGATGTGGATTCGCCATTACGTTCGGTACACCTTACCCCAGATCAAATAAAGTAGAAGTAAAACAAAGATCAGGAATTGATACAATTAACTTACTCCACCCATATAAGACACCAAAGGGAAAGAAATACAAACATTAAGCGACCAGACCATAATGGAAACCTAAACAAAGGAAGGCCATAAGGACAGTTACTTTCCCACAAAATGGCCATATGGCCATCCAAAATTAAAAGACACAAGTGATACACACAGTAAGTAACAAACAACAACAAAGTCTGTTCTAAAGGCTCTACCTGTTGGAAAAGCCTCTGGCCCAGGCGGAATGAACAACCGTACACTACGAGAGCTTGCCGCTGAAATTGCTGTTCCCATGTGGTGTGTTTTCAACCATCCCACAGACATTTGCATTTTCCCTGACGACTGCAAAAGTTCTAATGTATCTCCGATAGACAAAGGTGGGGACAGATCCTCTCCTGCCAACTACTGGTCTATTTCTCTGAAAACTCTTTTGAAAAGGAGGTCTTTAAACATCTGTATAACCATAAGCAAGATAACCAAATACGTACATCTTTGCAATCAGGATTTATATTCCAGGCGACTCAACAGTCAATCAGCTTACTTACCTTACAATACTTTTTCTCAGGCTATTGACACTGGTAAAAAAGTACGAGTTTCCTTTCTATGTAGACACAGCCTTTGACCGAGTCTGTCCAAAAGGCCTCCACTTAAAACTTCACAACTGGTTTCGCTCGTACTTAACATATCGAGAACAGATAGTGGTTCTTCCGTCGGAGGAGTCAAAATGGCATGCAATAAGAGCTGGGGTTCCTCAAGGGCCAATACTCGGGCCTTTTCTCTTTTTATTATTTATAAATGATATTGTAGTAGATATATAGGGTCTAGCATACGTCTGTTGCAGACGACACTAGTTTGTTTATAGTTGTTGAAAATCCTGATACTGTCTCTCAACTTCTTAATACTGACCTGAACAAAATCAATACTTGGGGTAAGAAATGGCTAGTTAGCTTTAATGCTGTTGAGACAGAAGCTTTTTTTGGCATCACGCAAATTAATTAAGCCCCGTCATCTTCCTCTTTTCATGGATGGCTCACAACTAATTGAAGTCGATTCCCACAAACATCTTGGTATCGTATTTACAACTGACTGTTCATGGCATAAACATATTGACTATATCAAAGGCAAGGCAAGGCCGCGTGTCAACACAATGACAAAATTGAAGTTTGAGTTTTACGGAAAGTCTCTTGAAACGATCTATTCAACCTTCATCAGACCTATTCTAGGGTACGGCGATACTATATTGGACAGTTGCACACAATATGAGAAAGCAGAACTTGAAAAGGTCCAGAACGAAGCCCCGAGAATAGTTACTGGAACCACAAACCTAATGTCTTGTTTCCATCAGAAATCTATGTGAAGAAACAAAATGAGAAACATTTGAAGAAAGACGGAGAAAGCATAAACTAACTTTATTTTACAAAATGGGTAAGGGGCTTCCTCCTTCCTATCTCACCTCTCTTATTCCACTTCCTGTTAACAGAATGTCATCTTATAATCTGCGGAATTCAAATGATATTCGGAACATTAAAGCCCGTAATAACCTATACTACAATTCATTTCTACCTTCGGTTGTCCGGGAATGGAACAGTTTGTTACTCGCGGTTCGAACTCTGGTTCTGTAAGTAGCTTCAAGAGGTGCCTTAGTGATAGGAACAGATTTGTTTCGAATTTTTATTATACATGCAAAAGAAAGCTTCAAATTATATATAAACGTCTAAGCACAGGGTGTAGTTCTCTAAACCATGGCCTATTAGTAAAAATATAACAGTTTCTCCTCTTTGGATTAGTTGAAACTCCCGAACGTTATTTTCGTTGCGCCATTTTTACCAAACTCAACCTACTCATCTAATCAATACTATCTCGAGACACCCCCAGTAACCTTGTATGTATGTCATTCTGTATGGTAGCGACATGCTTTCACTAAATGTAAACACTCAATCCAATTATTCATTAAACACACCAAACGATTCTAGTGCAGCTGTGAAATAGTCAAGGCATTGTATCGTTTCACTGCTCATACTCCTCGAATCCACGCTTGGTATTATTCGTTTTTGTTGTGTTTGTCTTCGTTCTTATTATTTTGTGCTGTGTCTATTTCAATTCTATAAACTTTACTTCTATTTTAACTTATAGTTTATGTCTAATATGTATTTGTCTGTACTATCTTGCTTTCTAACGTTTCTCTATATTGTCAACTCAGACCTCTGCCCTTGCAATATAAATTAATAAAGCATTGTTAATCATGTGTTAGTATTTCAACATACTACATTTTTGGCAGTTTATCGCCATGACGAAACTTAAATAGAAAAAAAAAAAAACAACAACATTTGTTCTTATGGAAAATAACTAAATAAGCTTTTGGCTTTCGCTCTAATGCTACATTATATGACGTCGTGTGAACTTGTTTGTAAACTATGTACAGTAAAATTCCGCTATTAAGACCAGCTACAATTAGGACTAATTCTGCTTGCAAAACATACTTATAACATTACATCTGTTCTTTCTTAAAATTTTCTACACCCAGGGTCCTCTTGTAAAGGACCACGTCTGGGACTGTTAAAAAGTGATTGGTCTTGAAGACCACTTTTAAACAGACCCAAAGGTGGTCTTAAAATATATAGGAATTTTACTGTATATGATTTGGTTGAAATGAATATGTTTAAACCAACCGCTTAGAGGATATAATATGTTCTATAAAATGGTATTCCTTTAGAAGCAAGGAATACACCACATAACTGGAACATAAAGTGTACATTTTTCGCGGCCAGATAAGCTAGTTCCGGCAAATTAGGCCTCATCAGTGACCCTCAAATATTTTCAAAATTCCACAATGGAATCAATGACCCCAAAGGATAAGAAAATATAAACTACACTATGCTGTAGAGCAGGGAGACTTTTTACGACCTCCACACATTCCCAGACACCAGCTGTAGTGACGTTAAATATGTTCTATAGAAGGGTTATCCTTTGGGAGCAAGAAATACACCACAGAACTGGAAAACATAAAGTGTACAATTTTTTCAGGGCCAGACTAGCTAGTTTCCGCCAATTAGGCCTCATCAGTGAACCTCAAATATTTTCAAAATTCCACAATGGAACCAGTGATCCCAAAGGACAAGAAAATATAAACTAAACTATGATGTAGGGCAGGGAAACCTTTTTGCGGCCGCCACACATTTCTAGATACGTTAAATATGTTCTATATAAGCGTTATCCGTTGGAAGATAGGAATACATCACAAAACTGGAAAACATAAGTGTACATTTTTTTCTGGGCCAGACTAGCTAGTTTTGGCCAATTAGGCCTCATCAGTGACTATCAAATATTTTCAAAATTCCACAATGGAATCAATGATCACAAAGGACAAAAATATAAACTATGCTATGATGTAGGACAGGGAGACTTTTTACGACCGCCACACATTCCCAGACACCAGCTGTAGTGACGTTAAATATGTTCTATAAAAGGGTTATCCTTTGGAAGCAAGGAATACACCACAGAACTGGAAAACATAAATTTCACATTTTTGTCTGGGCCAGACTAGCTAGTTTCGTCCAATCAGTCCTCATCAGTGAACCTCAAATATTTTCAAAATTCCACAATGGAACCTATGACCTCGAAGGACAAGAAAATATAAACTACACAATGGAATCAATGACCCCCAAAGGACAAGAAAATATAAACTACACTGTGCTGTAGGGCAGGGAGACTTTTAATGGCCGCCACACATTCCCAGACACCAGCTGTAGTAAGGTTTAATATGTTCTATAAAAGGGTCATCCTTTGGAAGCAAGACATACACCACAGAACTGAAAAACATAAAGTGCATGTTTTTTTTTTCTGCAGCAGACTAGCTAGTTTCGGCCGATTAGGCTTCATCAGGGAACCTCAAATATTTTCAAAATTCCACAATGGAACCAATGATCCCAAAGGGCAAGAAAATATAAACTACACTATGATGTAGTGCAGAGAAACTTTTTACGGCCGCCACACATTTCTAGACACCAGCTGTAGTGACGTTAAATATGTTCTATAAAACAGTTATCCTTTGGAAGCAAGGAATACACCACAGAAGTGGAAAACATAAGTGTACATTTTTTTCTGGACCAGACTAGCTAGTTTCGGCCAATTAGGCCTCATCAGTGACCCTCAAATATTTTCAAAATTCCACAATGGAATCAATGATCCCAAAGGACAAGAAAATATAAACTACACAATGGAATCAATGACCCCCAAAGGACAAGAAAATATAAACTACACTATGCTGTAGGGCAGGGAGACTTTTAATGGCCGCCACACATTCCCAGACACCAGCTGTAGTAAGGTTTAATATGTTCTATAAAAGGGTCATCCTTTGGAAGCAAGACATACACCACAGAACTGGAAAACATAAAGTGCATGTTTTTTTTTTTCTGCAGCAGACTAGCTAGTTTCGGCCGATTAGGCTTCATCAGGGAACCTCAAATATTTTCAAAATTCCACAATGGAACCAATGATCCCAAAGGGCAAGAAAATATAAACTACACTATGATGTAGTGCAGAGAAACTTTTTACGGCCGCCACACATTTCTAGACACCAGCTGTAGTGACGTTAAATATGTTCTATAAAACAGTTATCCTTTGGAAGCAAGGAATACACCACAGAACTGGAAAACATAAGTGTACATTTTTTTCTGGACCAGACTAGCTAGTTTCGGCCAATTAGGCCTCATCAGTGACCCTCAAATATTTTCAAAATTCCACAATGGAATCAATGATCCCAAAGGACAAGAAAATATAAACTCTACTATGATGTTGAGCAGGGAGACTTTTTACGACCGCCACACATTCCTAGACACCAGCTGTAGTAACGTTAAATATGTTCTATAAAAGGGATATCCTTTGGAAGCCAGGAATACACCACAGAACTGGAAAACATAAATTGCACTTTTTTCAGCGCCAGACTTGCTAGTTTCGGCCAATTAGTCCTCATCAGTGAACCTCAAATATTTTCAAAATTCCACAATGGAACCAGTGACTTCAAAGGACAAGAAAATATAAACTACAATATGATGTAGGGCGGGGAGACTTTATACGACCGACACACATTACCAGGCACCATCTGTAGTGACGTTAAATATGTTCCATAAAGGTGTTATCCGTTGGAAGCAAGGAATACACCACAGAACTAGAAAACATAAGTGTACATTTTTTCTGGGCCCGACTAGATAGTTTCGGTCAATTAGGCTTCACCAGTGACCCTCAGATATTTTCAAAATTCCACAATGGAATCAATGATCCCAAAGAACAAGAAAATATAAACTTCACTATGATGTGGGGCAGGCAGACTTTTTACGGCCGCCACACATTCCCAGATATCTGCCAAGGCAAAGCGGTGCGAGTCGGACCGTCCATCTTTATAAACCCCTTTAGGTTTCATTAGGCGACAGGGCTTGAGATGTCATTTCATCTCATTGTCGGGTAAATGTCCTACAAAATTTGAAGCGACGTCTCCAAAATGGCCAATACAGTGTTGACGGGGATGTTAAACATTGAATAAAAAACTGATCACCTAAAACACAACCAAGCCTAGGCAATCTTAGATCATGAGGGGGCAGTATGGGAATTAAATTATAGGGACTAACTTAATTTATAGGCACTATTCGCTATAAGTTAGTCCATATCGGTTAACTAGTCCCCATACCGCCAGTATGCTACTATTTGCAGAGAAGTGAAATAAAGCTACAAAATGCCTTTGGGGTGTTACAGACAGAAAATGGTAGTCGCGTGTCTAATGAGACTGTCCAAAAGCTACCTCGAATATTGAAATTCTTTATCATATTGTTCCTGTTTAATTCTCACAGGGAGATGGAGACGACACAGCGGTCAATTTCATGAGGGTACGCTGCCGCCATTTCGAAGGGTCTTATGAGGAGATAGAAACGTATATTGGACTTGGCGATGGTTACTGGGGAACATACGGGAATTGGAGCAACAGTTGTCCGGCCCAATCGGCGGTGTGTGGAATAAGAACGAGGATTGAGCCATTTCAGGGAAAAGGCGACGATACAGCTCTGAACGATGTTCAATTGTTCTGTTGCGAGGCTGATTAGACATTCTTCTGGCAATTTTCAGACGACTCATGTTTATGAGATTAAGGGACAAACATATCTATATCAAATATAACTAAAACGGAAGTTCAATTGTTCAAAAATTAAGACATATACTGTAAATTACTGACAGTGCTGAAATATTATAATAAAACTTTTTTTTCTGCTCGACACATATCTGCGTTACTAATATACCACGTGTTTTAGTTTCTCACACTATTTAGATACGATCGTTTATGTATTTTGTGAAACCTATAAAACAAGTTAGCCTAACACTAAATGTTTCCGTAGATGAAACTAGTGCCATTTTATTCTCCAGTCCAAAGCAGACGTGAAGGGAATGATAAGGAATGGATACAATTACCTCACACCTCCCATCCATTTAACAAAGGGACAGAAACACAAACATAGAATTATCTCACTATAATGAAAACATTACAACAGGAAAGCCACTTTCCCCCAAAAATGTCCACAAACGGCTATCCAAACTGAAAAGATATTAGCAATACTTGCATGCAAAGACGAACAATAACAATTAAAAACCACTACAGGAGAACCGCATTGGAAGGTCAGTAAAAGTAATTTACTGGTGGGACGGGGGTGGGTGGGGTGCTTAAATCGATTTTACGTAACTAGAATCCTCGCCATTGGTTATGTTGTGGCTTAGAAAAATAATTCGCTCTTTCCGCAAAAGAATACCAACTGTTGGACTCCGGTGGGCCCGACCAAACACTGAGCATAAGACTCCAAGCGATATTACAAAAAAGTTTAAATTTTAGGCTAGTGACTTCATAGAATCAGAGACCCTGTCCGCCAGAATTCAGTTAAAGAAGGATCCAAAGTTATCATCTGTCGTGAACCCAATTATGTTATACGGAGTGGCTATTTGCAGTCTACTGCAAATAGCAAACTAACGTTAAAATGGCTATTTGCGGTCAACTGCAGATAGCCATTTTAATGTTTTTTTTGGCCATTTGCAATCAACTGCAGAGAGACAAAATACGTTAAAATGACTACTTGCAGTCAGTTGCAAACAGATAAAAAAACGTTAAACTGCTATTAACAGTATTTCAATGGACCTGCATTTTTATGCGCGTCCATCAAAGACTTGGATCAGCATGCGCGCATATTCGCGCAGTCTATCTTTCTATCTATTTATACTGCAGCAACCCCGTTAAGAGGACTATCGTGCAGGTATTCAGTCCATTCATAGTCTTCGATGTGCGCTTTTAAGAGTGTTAAGAGCTGATGGAATCTTGGACGACCATCAAAACAGCCATTGGTTTGAATTAAAAGTACATGTAGTTTGAGATAAATGGAATTTAAACAAAACAAGTACAGGGTATGTATAACAAACCTAACACAATATTGTCCAAGATCTTGAAGTTTAAGTTATTACGAGAGTCAACTGTATAAGATTGTCTATGCTTTATTCACTTTTTATCTGTACATGTAAGTCTGATTTTGTTTGTTTGTATTGGAGCTTAACGGCTCAGTCAACACTATTCATGTCATTTTTGAGCCGGTCATTTTACCTATCCACAATTTTCGTGGGCAGGCTTATACTTTCTTATTAATGTTTTCATTGCTCTTAAAGGAACTCATTTGTGATTTTTATACGTAAGCGGTGCACATCCTTTCGCCAGAAACTGACAACTGCCCTTCTTTAAGCAGTGGAAAGGAGAGAATAATCGTAAAAAAAAATCATGACCATTCTCTATGAAAGAATGTTGTCGACCCCGGCAGGTATCGAACCCGCGCCCTTCTGATCACCATTCAGACGCGCATCCGACTGAGCTATCGAGGCCGGCTCATGTAAGTCTGAATGATGAAAACTGAAATTATCTCTTGTTACGGCTCATGCTAACAGTCTATTCTGTTTGTTTGTATTAGAAATTAACGGCCTAGTGAACGCTATTTCGGCCATACCGAACCGGTCAGTTTACCTATCCACACTTTTCCTTGGCCGGCTTATACGTAAGCCGTTATCCAGTATATTGCACATTCTTTCGTCAGAAACTGACATCTGCCTTTCTTGAATCATCGGGGGAAAATGACCGGAGAAAATATTTCGAGATCAGTTTAGTCCATCGAATTTTACCATTTTAAATGTAAAAAATAATAAGAAAAAGAAAAAAAGATATAACTGTTCTGTTATCTTCAGATAAGGGTTCCTTACTTGTACATGAAACATGAAAAAAAATCTTAATCTTCGTTTGCACTGTTGATACAACTTTATTCTTAAAAATCTGGAATACATGCTTCAATTGAGAAATTTCACTTGTTATATAAAGCAATGTAATTATGACAAAATCACTCCATGCAGCTTAGATTGCGCCAAACGAAGATGATGGCCGTCGAAAAGAATCCATGTTTCTTCTGCAATACACATGTGTGCCCATCGAAGACTCATATCAGGTTGTGCACACCCGACCAGTCTATTCATAGTCTTCGTTGCTCGCTGAGAATTACTTTTATAGCCATTTTAAAGTGTTTTTGCCTATTTCCAGTTGACTGCAAATAGCCATTTTTGTTGATTTTTTTGTTTGTTTCTTTTTTGGCTATTTTAACGTTGCTTGACTGCAAATAGCCTTTTTTCATTTTTATATCGAAGAATGATTTTACGAAGTCGTATATGCAGAAGACTTCAAACCTTAGTGGTTTGTACAGCAACATCGATTTTACATGACCACAATCCTCGCGCTTACTTCCGTCGCGAGTAGGACAAATAATTTGTTCAGTCCGCATGAAGGCCTCCTAACTCATCAGTGCAACATCTCCGTAGGCACAAAAAACTGACAGCCACAGAGATGAAACAACGGTCAGGACTCGACAGCAAGAAATAACTGAAATGCTGGAGCAAAAGAAAACCAACAATTAGACTCCGATGGGCCCGACCAGAGACAGAGTATCAGGCACCAACCAACATTACCTAAAATTAGGTTTTCTCTAATTCTCAGTAAGCCTTTCCGCTGGAACCGTCATAGAATCTGAGGCCTGGCCCACCGTCGTGCAATTAAAGAGGGAAGCAAGGTTGTCGTATAACATTTATGTTGTACCCAGTCTTTTTATATCGAACAACGAGTTTACGAAATTGGATGCTGAATTCATTGCAAATTATATATATTTTCTGATTTTTTACTAAGTTGCCATGAAATTCGGGTTCCGACAGACCTTCTTGCAGAAGAGATTTAAGTCCAACATTGAATTTTGAAATTAAATCGGAATGACGTCAGTATAATTTTGAAAAAGGCTTTGCGTAGTTTATAATACCGATAACCCTGATTAAGAAGTTTAGCAGTTAACAATTTATTATGGGTGTTCAAGTCCATTACATGACTAGACTCTCTGGCAAATCGAATTAATTGCGAAATATAAACGCCATAGGATGGTGCACGAGGAACATCACCATCCATGAAAGCAAAATTTAAAATCTCAAATCAAAATCATCGCGTTTATCATAAATTTTGCAAGAAACAAATCCATCTGCAATAGACAGATGTAAATCCCAAATCTGGACCTCAGTATCAAAACAATTTGTTTTATTTTACTGAAGTTCTGGGGGGTAAATTTGACTGATCAAACCATCGAAATAGGCATTTTCAATATTTAATTAAACATCCACATATCTAGATATCGAGCTTAAGGCTTCAATGATTTCAGATTGGTTTTCAACGGAAAGGGGCATCATGAAGTCTCTTTCATAACAAAACAAGAGTAGATAAGCCACAAGGGGTGCGCAATTTGTACCCATCGGAATACCCACAACTTGACTAAATAACTTGGTACCAAATCTTATGTAAATACTGTCAAGTAGAAAGGTGAGAGCTTCACACACTTTTTGACATGTCCATAAAGTAAAAATTTTATGCTCTTCGGAAGAACAAAAAGCTTTTCTTACATTACATGCAAGATAGAGGGAGACTTCCCTATGAAAAGTCCATTCAATTAAATCATTAAGTTTTTCTTTTATAGATTATGAGGAAGTGAAGTGTAAAGGGTGGAAAATCATAAGTAGACAGACTTGAAGCACGAAAACATTTGGATTTAAATCTATTTCAACCTCCATTAGATTTTTTTTTATAAACAGTTACCGATTTGTCCCTGATCTTTCAAAAAAGAAGTGAAAGCAATGATCAAGAATCGATACAATTAACCCACGGCTCCCATTAGAGACACAAAAGGGAAAGAAACATAAACATGAAACAACATAGCCTAATTGAAACATCAATAGCGAAAGCTAAAAGGAAATAGGAAAGCCAAAAGGACAGTTACTTTCCCACAAATTGGCAAATTGGCTATCCAAAACAAAATAATATTAGCGATACAAACACTCAAAGACAAACCATTACAAAAATAAACCGCGACAGAAGAACTGCCTTGGAACGGTCAGTTAAACGAATTCCACACTGTGTGTTGGTTGGGGGGGGGCCTTAAATCGATTTTACGTGGCCACAATTCTCGCCCGTACTTCCGTCGCGATTAAGACTAACTCATCAGTGCAACTTCTCCGCGAACACAAAAAAATCAAACAACCACAGGGACTCGACAGCAAGAAACCATTGAAATGCCGGGGCAAAAGAAAACCAAAAGTTAGACTCCGATTGGCCCGACCAGAGACAGAGCCTCAGACACCAACCAACATTACTTTGAATTAGATTCTCTCTAATTCTCAGTAAGCCTTTACGCTGGAACCGTCATGGAATCTGAGGCCTGACCCTCCGGCGTGCAATTAAAGAGGGAAGCAAAGTTGTCAACCGCGACTGGGTCAACCACCACGCATGCAGTCTGCCGCATAACATTTCTGTTGTACTCAATCTTTTTATATCGAAGAATGATTTTACGAAATTGGGCGCCGAAGTCATTGCGGTTATATATTTTACTGAATTTATATACTAAGTCACCATAAAATTCGGACTTCGACAGACGTTGTTGCAGAAGAGATTTAAGTCCAATATTGACTTTTGAAATTAAATCAGAATGACGTCTATAACCTTTTTGAAAAAGCTGTGCGTAGTTTGTGATACCGATAACCCTGATTAAGAAGTCCAGCAGTTAACAATTTATTTCGAGTGTTGAAGTCAGCCACACGACCGCACAGCCCGGCACCAGGAACACCGCCATCCAAAAAAAAAAAAGGAAAATTTACAATCTCAAAATCAATATTTTCGCGTTTAACACAAATTTTGCAAGAAACAAATCCATCCACAATAGAGAGATGTAAATCCAAAAACGGGGGCTCGGAATCAAAATAATTTTGTTTATTTAACTGAAGTTCGGTGTGTGTGTGTGTGTGAGGGGGGGGGGGGGGTTAAATTTGACCGATATAACCATCGAAATAGGTATTGTCAATATTTCTTAAATCATCAATTATCTAGAAGTCGAGCTAAAAGCCTCAATGATTTCAGACTGGTTTTCAGCAGAAAGGTACACCATGAAGACTCTCTCATAACAAAAAAAAAAAAAAAAAAAAAAAAATCAGCCACAATGGGTTCGCAATAAGTACCCATCGGAATACCCACAACTTGTCTAAATAACTTAGTACCGAATCTTATGTAAATATTGTCAAGTAGAAAGGTGAGAGCTTCACACACTTTCTGACATGACCATAAAAGTATAATGTTATGCTCTTCAGAAGTGCAAAAGGCATTTCTTACATTACATGCAAGACAGAGGGAGTCTTCCCTATGAAATGTCCATTCAATTAAATGATTTTTTTTTATAAGATTATGAGGAAGTATAGTGTAGAGTGTGTAAAAATCATAAGTAGACAGACTTGAAGCACGACGAACGAAAACGTCTGGATTTCAATTTATTTAAAACTTGATTAGATTTTTTATAGACCAAAACAGATTTTGTCCCAATGGTTTTTTGATAGCAGTTAAACATGACGTTAATAATTTGAGGAGTACAGTAGTGGTACAAGAGCTTGAATTTGCAATAGACTGTGCTTTGCATGATCTCTTATGAAGTTTAGGTAACCAATATAACGTAGGAAGCTTGCCTTGGCCTTCTGTAATACATACGGCAAACTTGGTTGCTGAATGAAAAAAATGTGGCTATTATCTAAATAGAAGTGGAGGCAATGATGAGGAATCGATACAATTAACCCCAGCTCCTATCAGAGACACCAAAGGGAAAGAAACACAAACATGAAACAACATACCCTAATGGAAACATCTATAGCGGAAAGCCAAAAGGACAGTAACTTTCCAACAAAATGGCCAATAGGCTATCCAAAATAAAATAATATAAGGGACACAAACACCCAAAGACAAACCATACCAAAAATAAGCCGCAACAGAAGAACCGCCTTGGAACGGTCAGTGGAAACAAATTCCACTGATGGGGCTTAAACGGCTAAACTCCTTAATAAGGGTTATCGGTACTATAAACTGCGCAAAGCCTTTTCAAAATTTTATAGACTTCTTTCTGATTTAATTTCAAAATTCAATACTGGACTTAAATCTCTTCTGCAACAAGGTCTATCGGAACCCGAATTTTATGGTGACTTAGTATATAAATTTAGAAAAATGTATAACCGCAATGACTTCAGCACCCAATTTCGTAAATTCATTCATCGATATAAAAAGATTGGGTACAACATAAATGTTATACGACAGACTGCATGCATGGTAGTTAACCCAATCACGGTTGACCACTTTCCTTCCCTCATTAGTTGCACGCCGGAGGGTCAGGCCTCAGATTCTATGACGGTTCCAACGTAAAGGCTTATGTTGGTTGGTGCCTGATGCTCTGTCTCTGGTCGAGCCCATCGGAGTCTAACTGTTGGTTTTTATTTGCTCCAGAATTTCAGTGGTTTCTTGCTGTCGAGTCCTCACCATTCTTTCATCTCTGTGGTTGTTTGATTTTTGTGTTCACGGAGATGTTGCACTGATAAGTTAGGAGGCCTTCATGCGGACTGAACAAATTATTTGTCTTAATCGCGACGGAAGTAAGGGCGAGGATTATGGCCACGTAAAATCGATTTAAGACCACCCCCCCACGAGGAATTCGTTTCCGCTGACCGTTCCAAGGCGGTTCTTCTGTCGCGGTTTATTTTTGTTATGGTTTTTCTTTGGGTGTTTGTGTCGCTTTATTATATTATATTATTTTATTTTGGATAGCCTTTTGGCCATTTTGTGGGAAAGTAATTGTCCTTTTGGCTTTCCGCTGTTGGTGTTTACGTTGGGGTCTGTTGCTTCATGCTTGTGTTTCTTTCCCTTTCGTGTCTCTGAAGGGAGCTGTGGGTTAATTGTATCGATTCCTGATCATTGCCTCTACTTCTGTTTTAAATCGATTTTACGTGGCCACAATCCTCGCCCCTTACTTCCGTCCCAATTTAGACAAATAATTTGTTCAGTCCGCATGAAGGCCTTCTAACTCATCAGTGTAACATCTCTGTGAACACAAAAATGAAACAACCACAGAGATGAAACAACGGTAATGACTCGACAGCAAGAAACCACAGAAATGCTGGAGCAAAAGAAAACCAAAAGTTAGACTCCGATGGGCCCGAAAAGAAACATAGCATCAGTTACCAACCAACATAAGCCTTTACGCTGGAACCGTCATAGAATCTGAGGCCTGACCCACCGGCGTGCAAAGAAAGAGGGAAGCAAAGTTGTCAACCGTGATTGGGTTAACTACCATCCACGCAGTCTGTCGCATAACATGTATGTTGTACCCAATCTTTTTATATCGAAGAATGAAGCCCTCTGTACAGCTAAAGGCTGAATTTGATTGGCCTTAGTACCAAAAAGTTCTTGCTGAAGAGTGTTAACATAGTGGAGCCGTCAAACAACGACCACATTGTTAGCGGCCTTATCTTCTGGAGCCAAAACAAACTTCTTATGAAATTCTCGAATACCTAGTTTAAGATGACGCAAATACGTCTGAGGTTTAGGGGGTAATAAGTTCGTAGTTTGAGAGTAGAACGAAAAGCGTTTGTTCACTTTTTTCAGAATGCTAGGTTTCCATTTTTGAGAGCTTTATGCTCAACATACTCTCGTTTATACCATCGATTACCAAATTCATTCAAGGCAGCAGCGATTTCATCTCTACACTTATTGAAATCAATTTTAGAAGGAAATCGATATTTCGGTCCTTTAGAAGTTATATTTCGTATCCTAAAATCAGGAATAATTTTTAAATTGTGCCAGTAATAATATGACGAGCAGCTGGATAGAACTAAACTGAATGTTTACAATCACAGGTATCAGGAGTGTTAGTGTCAATATCAAGATCAGAAACAAATTTATTGAAATTAAAAAATGATAGATCTAACAGGTTTATTGTATTAATAGCAATTTATGGGTGTTAATAAGCAGAAATGGAGATAATCATCGAACTGTCCCGGAAGATTCTAGGTAAATCTATAAAATCCAAACCCTTATTAATGAAGGATATTTTGGTGTATTGACGATTGTGATTAATTTCAGAATCGGTGAAAGGACGAAGAGCATGCTGAGTATAACCTCTAGTTAAAAGAGCAGCATTGTATAACTGATTAAAACTATCGTAGAATGTATTCGACTCGATGTCCAGAATATGTAATACAGAAATGGGTAATGAACTTACAAATGCAAGCATTTAGTTGCGCCTATGATTCAATAATATTATGACCAGTCACTTCAGCCTGATATTGTTTCTTTTAAAAGCACTTAATTTACGTTTATAATTGCCATTTTTTTTCTGGTGCCATGCGATCTAGTTTTACGCTTTCGACAGTCCAGAAATCGGGCATTTTAGATATATTACCCTCATGATCAATGTTGTCATTAAAGCCCAATGGAAAAGGTGTCTGTAATAATTTAATCCATTTTAATTCAGTCTCATGTCGTTTAATAATTTTAAACCTAGTTGTAGAATTTTCATCATAGTAATTTTTTCCGCAGGCTGTATAGAAATGGCATTTACAGAATGACCTGTACGTTTGAAATGACGGTACAAAAAAGTGTCAGGTTTTTAGGCTTACTCATTCTACGATAGTGTTCGTTAAATCTTGTTTTAACATGCGATTAGTTTGTCCGACGCACTGCATTTTACAATTTGCAGTATGTCAGGTTATCACACGTATCATATACATATAGACTTACATGTCAAATCGGACATGTTAACTAAAGAAAAGCGTCTACCGTTTACAGATGAAGAAACGGTAGACCCAGTGCATAAATGCGAACAGCACATACACCTCTTAGCATTGCACTTAGAAATACTAGGATACATTCCACTTTTTTGAAAGGATTGAATATTTTCGTAGAATGGGCGATTTGATAGGGGATAATCTAACTCTTAGATTATTTTAAGATAAATTGGTGCTGCCTGCTCCACTGAAATTAACGGAAGCGGCAGAAAACGAATTGATAGGTCTGGCCAATACCGACGGCAACAAAGCTCTAAAATTATTAATAGAATTGGGAATCCGTACAGAAGAAGCAGAATGTAACCTAAGGGGAGACACTGTAAGTTTAAATTTATTTGAGATACTCATGTGTGTGTAAAGCGACAATACCGCCAAAACTAAAGTGATATTCATACCGGTCATAAAGTTAAACCATATATGGAAGAATTGAAGGTAAATCCTTCAAATAGAAGGTGGGTTTAACAAAAGCCCACAAAACAGCTATGCCTACAAAAAGCCCATAGATATCAAACAAGCAATTGCTATAAACTGAGGTACGAACATCGGTATCATAAAGACCTTCAACAGATATCTAAAGGATGTCAAATTGAGGAACGGTGAAAAGCAATTGTAAATGCAATCCCTGGGGATTGGAAAATAAGAGCATTAAATATATGTACGGGGAGACCTTTTACAGTCACCACACGGCACAAAAAACAGCCCTGATATGCAAAATAGAAGTGGAGGCAATGATCAGGAATCGATTCAATTAACCCACAGCTCCCATCAGATACACCAAAGGGAAAGAAACACAAACATGGAACAACTAGACTCTAATGGTCTTGTCCATTATGGTCTGGTCGCTTAATGTTTGTATTTCTTTCCCTTTGGTGTCTTTTATTGGTGGAGTAAGTTAATTGTATCAATTCCTGATCTTTGTTTTACTTCTACTCTAATGGAAACATCAATAGCGGAAAGCCAAAAGAACATTTACTTTCCAACAAAATGGCCAATTGGCTATCCAAATCAAAATAATATAAGCATTACACACACTAAAAGACAAGCCATAACAAAAATAAACCACGACAGAAGAACCGCCTTGGAACGGTCAGTGAAACGAAATCCACGGGCGGGGGCTTAATTCGATTTTATGTGGCCACAATCCTCGTCCTTACGTCCGTCGCGATTAAGACAAATGATTTGTTCAGTCCGCATGAAGGCCTCCTATCTTATCAGTGCAACATCTCCGTGAACACAAAAATCAAACAACCAAAGAGATGAAACAACGGTGAGGACTTGACAACAAGAAATAACTCTGTCTCTGGCCGGGCCCATCGGAGTCTAACTGTCGGTTTTCGTTTGCTCCAGCATTTCAATGGTTTCTTGCTGTCGAATCCTCACCGTTGTTTCATCTCTGTGGTTGTTTGATTTTTGTGTTCACGAAGATGTTGCACTTATGAGTAAGGAGGCCTTCATGCAGACTGAAAAATTATTCGTCTTAATCGCGACGGACGTAAGGACGAGGATTGTGGCCACGTAAAATCGACTTAATCCCCCAAGTGGGATTCGTTTCCGCTGACCGTTCCAAGGCGGGTCTTCTGTCGCGGTTTATTTTTGTTATGGTTGGTCTTTTGGCGTTTGTGTCGCTTATATTATTTTATTTTGGATAGCCTATTGGCCATTTTATGGGAAAGTGACTGTCCTTTTGGCTTTCCGCTATTGATGTTTCCATTAGGGACTGTTGTTTCATGTTTGTGTTTCTTTGCCTTTGGTGTCTCTGATGGTAGCTGTGGGTTTTTGGTATCGATTTCTGATCATTGCCTCCACTTCTATTTTGAAAACAAACCCAACAGTTAGACTCCGATACAAGCTCGGATGAGCTCGAAATCTGGTGATCTGGTGATCATAGAGTTACGTCTCATAGATTGCTGAAAATGCCTAGTTTTGACCTTGTCATCTCCGTAACTCCTTATAGTTTTATCGGTTCTTCTTGAAACTTACATGTAAGTAAGTCAGGTACAAAAATTCAGATGAGTTCGAAAACTGGTGAGGTCAGCCTATCTGCCATAGGGTGTCTTCACCTTGATTGCACAAAAACAACAACAACAAAAAACGCCTGTTTTTGACACTGTCATCACTGCAGCCCCTTCAGTTTTTATCAAATCTTCATGTAACTTATATATTAGTAAGTCAGTGATAAAAGCTAGGATGGGTTTAACAACTGGTGAGGTCGGCCTATATATATGTCCATTTGATTGCTGAAAATGCCTGTTATTGACCATTTCATCACCGTAGCCCCTTCAGTTTTTATCAGATCTTCTCCAAAATATTATGTCAATAAGTCAGGTATTAAAGATCAGATGAGTTCGAAAACTGGTGAGGTCAGCCTTTCTGTCATAAAGAAACTTCCTCTTGATTTCGCAAAAATCCTGTTTTTGACAATGTCATCACTGTAGCCCCTTCAGTTTTTTTTTTATAAAATCTTCATGTTACTTATATATGAGTAAGTCGGGGATAAAAGCTAGGATACGTTTGAAAACTGGTGAGGTCAGCCTATATGTCCCTTTGGTTTCAGAAAATGCCTATTTTTGACCTTGTCATCAATAAGTCAGGGATTAAAGCTTGGATTAGTTCGAAAGCCGGTGAGGTCGGCCTATTTTTCATAGGGTTGCATCCCTTTGATAGCAGAAAATGCCTATTTTGACCTGATCGTCAACGTCATTCCTGGAATGAGTTCGCAAACTGGTTATGGCGCCCTTTCTGTCATAGAGTTACATGTACATCCATTTCTTTGCTAAAAATGTCCATTTTCGACCTTTTCATCACCATAGCCCCTTCAGTTTTTTATCGGATCTTCTTGAAACTTACCTATAAGTAAGCCAGGGATAAAATCTATGATGATGAGTTGGAAAACTGGTGCAGTTGGCCTATCTCTATCATAGAGATTTAATGCGATCTTTCTGAATCTAACATTTGAGTAGGTTTGGGAAAACACTTTGGATGAGTTTGAAAACTTGCGAGGTGGGCCAGTCTATCATAGAGTCATGTCTCTCTGATTACTGAAAATGCCCATTTTTGACATTGTCATCATCATAAGACCCTAAGTTTTGCACGGATCTTCCTGAAACATAATAACATAAGTTAGGGTTAAAAGCTTGAACGAGTTTGCAAACTAACATTGTTGGCACAGTTTTCATACAGTTAAGTCCCCTTAAAAGTACGCCAAGGTCAAAAGATCAATAATTATGGTACCACTGGAAAGATCTTTACACAAGGAATGCACACGTGAAATATGACAGCCCTATCGATTATGAATGGAAAGTTATGACCAAGGTTAAAGTCTTTTAAAAGTAGGCCAAATGTCAAGGTCAAGATCACAAGGTTAAAATTATGGTATCACCGGAAAGGTCTTGTGACAAGGAATGCACAAGTGAAAGATGAAAGCCATATTACTTACCAATACAAAAGAACTGGCCAGTAGTATAGCATGTGGACCAAAAGTCAAAGTCAAAATAGAAGTGACGGCAATGATCAGAAATCAATACAATTAACCCACAGCTCCCATCAGAGACACCAAAGAGAAAGAAGTGCAATCATGAAACAACTAGACCCTAATGTAAACATCAATAGCGGAAAGCCAAAAAGACAGTTACTTGCCCACCAAACTGGCAAATTGGCTATCCAAAACAAAATAATATAAGCGAGGTTAGAAATTATGGTGCCGCTGGAAAGGTCTTATGACATGGAATATGAAATCCCTATCACTAACCAATCAAAACTTATGGCCAATGTTAAGGTTTTTAAAAGTAGATCAAACGTCAAGGTCAAGGTCACGAGGATAAAAATTATGGTACCACTGTCTTGTGACAGGGTATACACGTGTGGTATTTCGGAAAGCCCTTACACCTACCAATCAAAAGTTATGGCCAACGTTAGTTTTTAAAAGTAGGTCAAACGTTAATGTCAAGGACACGAGGTCAAAACTTATGGTACAGGTAAACCGCTTAGAAGGACTAAGCCTGTCTGAGTCAGACCGTCCAGTGCATATAAGCATTTTGGTTTCATTGGGCGACAGGGCTTGAGATGTCGGGTAAGACGTAATTTGTCGTTTGCACCTAGGCAGACAAAGGATGTTGCATATAAAACGTAAGTTCGCCCTCAACTTGAATATGCATTACCCATTTGGCATCTCCAAGTTAAAACTCAGATTCAGCCGGTTTAGAAGCTCATCGGGGCTTGAAGAAATAGATGGGCTGCGTGATGCTTCCACGCAGAGCTGAAACCGACCGCACACGAGTACTAGTAAACCACTTAGAGGATCTAAGCCTCCCCAGGCAAAGCGGTGCGAGTCGGTCCGTCCATGCTTATAAACCCTATTGGTTTCATCGGGCGACAGGGCTTGAGATGTCATTTTATCTCAATTTCGGGTAAAAGTCTCACAAATTGAAAAATGACCTATACATTGTTGATGGGGACGTTAAACCTCAAATCAAACAAACAAACAGCAGGTTGAGGAGGTTCAGAGGACAGCAGCTCGATGGCAATGGTGAAATAAGAGTAGCGTCGATGACATGCTTAGCGAGTTGGAGTTGTCGTCCCTTGAGGCCCGCCGTGAGCAGTCCTCTTTAACCTTCTTTTATAAGATACACCCTGGTATAGTGTATCTGGATAAAGATAAATACTTGACCCATGTGACAGCTTCAACTCAAACAAGGGCATCAAAAGTAAATAACACAAAATGTCGCAGGTACCAGGCCTATAGTGATGCCCTAAAGCATTCTGTTTTCCCAGAACTATTTCTCAGTAAATTAGTCTTCCTTCGACTGCGGTAGATGCCAAATCCGTAGAGGAGTTCAAAGTCCATACAGATTGGAACTCAATGGTATGCATTTTAGAATGCCTCTGTTAATCAGATTGTAAATAGTTTTAAGGACTCATCCAGCGTCCCCTGTTTTTTAAGCTAAATTCTAAATTTAGCCACCCATCCAACTGAGATAATGGCCAAAATATGACCGACTCAGTATATGAAGATAGATAGATCGTTTTCTCGTTACGAGGCTCAATTATGAAACCATAATTTATTTAATATTTTTGTATATTTTCTTTCTTTTATATTCTATCCTTTTTAGCATTAAGACATAAAACAATGCATCAAGATAACAAGCCTATGCGATGGTTACCCTGGTAAACAATTTTTATAGGCAAAAACTGCTAGCATACCCGCACACGCGTGAGGGAGGGTCCAAATAAAAAAAAAAAAAAAAAACAGTCCAAAAACCGCTATATAGCTGGATTAGTGGTAGGCTGTGGCGATTACAAACTTGAATGTCTCCAAGCTGGGGACTGTGCATCACGCAAATACGCTTATATTATTCTCGACCCCTCGTACCCCACTTTATATTGTAAACTTGGGGTTTACAGGGGTAAACCTTATTTTAATTATTTCTGCTCTAAAATATAGATCGTGGGTACTCGTTAGAACGGTTCTAACGAGTACCGACAATCTCTATTTTGAGCAGAAATAAGAAAAATATCACAATTTTTCATCTGAAAATTTTCATTTTTTTTCGGCGGTAAATCTTACAATGTATTAGTATAGGCGTGTTTTCGTGATGACAAGGCTGCTTCACGATGATTGTAGTGCTGGGGAAGAATGATCCATTCATGGTCTGGATTCTGCAGAATGGTGGAATGTACCGGTTGCATTGTCCTCTTGTAGTTACGCCTTGATGTGTACTAAGGCTTATAGAACGCTTGGTTTCCTGAGGTGAAAAACTTCATCAGTGTCCCTAGGATGTGAAGGAGGCAGCATATAAGGGACTTGTTCGCCTAATCTTTGAATTTGGTACAGTAAAATTCCTATATTAAGACCACCTTTAAGACTGTTCAAAAGTGGTCTTTAAGACCACTTTTGAACAGTCCCAAAGGTGGTCCATGACCACAGGACAGTGTATGCAGAAAACACAAAGAAAGAATAACTGCAACTAATAAATAAGCTTTTGTGGGAAAGTAACTGTCCATATGGCCTTCCTTTGTTTAGGTTTCCATTATAGTCTGGTCGCTTAATGTTTGTATTTCTTTCCCTTTGGTGTCTTTTATGGATGGAGTAATTAAATTGTATCAATTCCTGATCTTTGTTTTACTTCTATTTTACAGCAGAATTAGTCTTAATTCTAGGTGGTCTTAATAACGGAATTTCACTTTAGTTGCATCTGGAACCACAGTGGATTGGTCCTTAATGAAGAAATTGAAAAAGATCAGAATTTAGCTGCTAGATTTGTAACAAGCAATTACTGCTTTGAAGCCGGGAGCATGACTGGAATAATAGGAAAATTAAGAAGGGAGTCTTTCAAGAAAAGAAGAAAAGACAGTAGGCTCATATTTTTATACAAAGGTCTAAAGGGTGCTGCCAGCATTCCAATAGTTGACCTTGTTCCCCCAGGTATGCACTGCAGAAAGCATCATTCACTGGCTTTTCAAACCCCTCAGAATAAATCAGATCAGAATCAGAATTGTTACTGGTGACACGTCAAATAACATTCATACACCAGGACCTGTGGTGGGAAGTAAGACCCTAGCTCTTACCAAAGAGGTAAACTTAGCTACACAATCCTCAGCACCTTCAGCCGTTGAAATAATCGAATCGGGAAGGGCATTCCAGTCTCTAATGGTTCGGGGGAAGAATATGGTTCTTTATACTTGTCAGTTCTTGCAGCAAGGGTAGATAAAGGGTCTACTGCAAGGACTGACATATATAGAGAATCGTTCTTCCCTCGAACCTTAGGGACTGGAATGTGCTTCTCGATTGGATCATATCCACTGCTGAAGGTGCAGAGGATAGCGTAGCTAAGATTATCTCTTTGGTGAGAGCTAGTGACTAACTTCCAATATCACAGGTCCTGGTGTATGGATCCCATTTGACGTGTCACCAGTATTAATTCTGATTCTGATTCTAACGGTGTATACATGAAGATACACTGTCAGACGGCAACAAATCCGTTCACAATCTGATACATCATGACTACTTTGGCCTGTCTTCTGCTTTCATGTAGGAATCAGAATCAGAATTGTTACAGAATTGTCAAATTATATTTCATACACCAGGACCTGTGGTGTGGGAAGTTTGTCCCTCGCTCTAACCAAAGAGTTAAATTAAGCTACACAATCATCAGCACTTTCAGCTGTTAAAACAATCGAATCGGGAAGGGCATTCCAATCTCTAATGATTCTGGGGAAGAACGACTCTTTATAAATGTCAGTTCTTGCAGTAAGGGTCTGAAACGCCAACGAATGGTGATTTCTACAGTGTCTAGCTGGGGGAACAAGGTCATCTGTTGGAATGCTGGCAGCACCCTTTAGACCTTTGTATAAAAGGATTAGCCTACTGTCTTTTCTCCTTTTCTTGAGAGACTCCCATTTTAATTTTCCAAGTATTCCAGTCATGCCCCCAGTTTCAAAGCAGTAATTGCCTGTTACAAATCTAGCAGTTCTATTCTGAACTTTCTCAATTTCATCGTTAAGGACCACTCCACTGGGGTCCCAGATACAACTACCATATTCCAAGATTGGGCGAACAAGACCTTTATATGCTGCCTCTTTTACATCCTGAGGGCATTGATGAAGATTTCGCCTCAGGAAACCAAGCGTTCTATCTGCCTTAGTACAAATGTTGCTAATATGAGTATTCCATCTCAAGTTGTGTGAGATTGTCACACCAAGGTATTAAATGGAGTCCACATTCTCGGGGACCGTTCCCTCTAAGGTGTAAGAAGCCTCAACTTTATTAGATCTCTTCCTAGTTATCTGCATAATATTGCATTTAACTGGCTGAAATCTCATGCCCCATTTACGGGCCCAACATCCTAATCTATCTATGTCAGCCTGAAGTTTCAATGAGTCATCTGTATCTCTCATTTCCCGGTAACAAACACAGTCATCTGCGAACAGTCTTATTTCTGAGTCAATGTCAGTGGAAATATCATTGATGTACAGGGAGAACAAAAGTGGACCAAGAACGGTCCCTTGCGGGACTCAAAACAAAACTGGAGCCCACTCCGAAGTTTCACCATTAACAACAACCCGCTGTTTTCTGTAGCAAAGAAAGGAATATATCCATTTGAGGTTCTTTCCCCCAATTTCATAACCAAATAACTTAGATTTAAGTAGTTCATGGGGGAGGGGTGTCAAAAGCCTTCTCGAAGTCCAGAATAAATGTGCCCACCTGTCCACCTTTGTCCAAGATTTTTGCCCAGTCATTAATAACTGTGCTTAGCTGAGTTTCACAACTGTGTCTTTTCCTAAATGCATGTTGTCTGTCTGACAAAAGTTTATGTTCGTCCAAGTGGGCTATGATGTTTGAGCAGACTATATGTTCCAGCAATTTTCACAGAACTCAGTTTTATTAAACGCATCATTGAATTGACCAACTAGTTCCTCTGCCCTTTCAGAGTCTGATTCAGCAACCCCGTACGTTCCCTCCTCTTTTATTAAGGGGCGGGATACCTTGCCTGTCTTTCTTCTGGCTATGGATATATCTGTAGAAGTCTCAGGGATTTGCCTTTAAATCACCTACCAAGTTATTTACATACAAATCATGCTGATTTTTTTTTATATCAGTCTTGATTTCACGTCTCAAGTTTTCAAATTTTGTCCGGAGTTTACCACTTCCCATCTTTTTTGCCTTTGCATGAATCTTATTCCTTCTGCGTTTTTTCTTCTTCTTATCTCTGGGGTGATCCAGGGAATAGAAGGTACAGACCTACTAGTTTTTGAGGGGATATGATTTTCGGCCGAAGTATGAATGAAAGAAGTTATCAAATCAAAATTCTCCTGTACAGACCGAGCATCTGAATGACCATTAAAGTATTTCTCTTTTGCAAATCTGAGTGCATCCTTCCTCATAGTTTCATAGTCACCTTTCTGATATGAGTACACCTTCCTCCGAGGTTTCTTTATTGGTGGGATGTGAATTCTTAAATATCCAGAGACAACATCGTGGTCACTTAGTTTATCTGGGGAATGAATGTCTTCGAATTGTCCTGGCAAAGTCGTAAGGATCAGATCCAATGTGTTCTTATCACGAGTGGGGAAGTTAACAATTTGTTCAAGGCCATGATCGTTCATAATGTCAATTAATATTTGTCCTTCCGACTGTCTCAGCATTGTGCCTTGTTTGCTGAGCCTGTCGGGCCAAGCAATGTCTCTGAAGTTGAGGGCACCTAGAACATGTACAGCCGGGAGTTTTTTTACCCTTATGCTGCGATTTAATGCAATCCAGTTGGTCTTTTAACAACTGGAAGTTTTCGATCGTACCATTTGGTGGTCGATACCAACTTGCTACGAAGTGGGAAGTTTTATTTGCAAAAACCTTAACCCAGACCGATTCGGTGTCATTTTCCAGTTCCATGAAAGGCATGTGAGGGATGTCTCTATGAATGAGCAACATCACGTCAGGCTGAAGTTTCAGTGAAGCGTGAAAGGAGCGTGATAGCTCAGTGGTTAGTGCACTTGGCTCTGATGCTAGAAGCCCTCATTTCCATCCCCGCAGGGTGTGATTATTTCGGTGTCCGAACACGCTCCATTGGCATCATTTGCAGAGATGAATGCCAAAAAGTACATCGTCCTTTGGATCGGAACGTTAACTGGAGGTCCCCTGTGTAGGAAGAGTCATCTCCTGTGCAGGTTAAATTAAGACCCCTACCGTAATTACATGATTACTCGCTTCGTAAATCGTGGATTCGATCCCGAACTTCTCCAGACTTTCGGATGAGTCTTCTATCTATCTATCTTCTCATACTGAGTCGGTCATATTTGGCCATTACCTCAGTTGGGTGGGTGGATAAATTTAGAATTTAGCACAAAAAACTAGGTCCATTCTCCGTATGACCTTAGCTGTTGGTGGGACATAAAACTCAAACACACTCACTACTAGAATTTATGGAAGATATGACTGAAGCAATAGACCAAGGTTACGAAGTAGATGTAATATACCTAAATTTTTGTAAGGCTTTTGATAAGGTCCCCCACAAGAGGCTTATTATTAAAGTAGAAGTAAAACAAAGATCAGGAATTGATACAATTAACTTACTCCACCCATAAAAGACACCAAAGGGAAAGAAATACAAACATTAAGCGACCAGATCATAATAGAAACCTAAACAAAGGAAGTCCATAAGGACAGTTACTTTCCCACAAAATGGCCACATGGCCATCCAAAACCAAAAGACACAAGTGATACACACAGTAAGTAACAAACAACAACATAAATAAATCGCCACAGAAGAGCCGCCTTGGAACGGTCAGTGGAAGATTTCCACTGGGGGCTTAAATCGATTTTACGTGGCCACAATCCTCGCCCTTACTTCCGTCGCGATTTAGACAAATAATTTGTTCAGTCCGCATGAAGGCCTCCTAACTCATCAGTGCAACATCTCCGTGAACACAAAAATCAAAGAACCACAGAGTTGAGACAACGGTGAGGACCCGACAGCAAGAAACCACTGAAATGCTGGAGCAAAAGAAAACCAACAGTTAGACTCCGATGAGCCCGACCAGAGACAGAGCATCAGGCACCAACCAACATTATCTCTCTAATTTTCAATAAGCCTTTACGTTGGAGCCGTCATAGAATCTGAGGCCTGACCCACCGGCGTGCAATTAAAGAGGGAAGCAAAGTTGCCAACCGTGATTGGGTTAACTACCATGCATACAGTCTGTCGTATATTATCCATGTTGTACCCAATCATTTTATATCGAAGAATGATTTTACGAAATTGGGTGCTGAAGTCATTGCGGTTATATATTTTTCTGAATTTATATACTAAGTCACCATATACCTTGTTGCAGAAGAGATTTAAGTCCAATATTGAATTTTGAAATTAAATCAGAATGGCGTCTATAAAATTTTGAAAAGGCTAATTGCGTAGTTTATGGTACCGATAACCCTGATTAAGGAGTTTAACCGTTAATAATTTATTACGAGTGTTGAAGTCAGTTACATGACTACACACTCTAGCAAATCGAATTAATTGCGAAATATAAACGCCATAGGATGGCGCACGAGGAATTTCACCATCCAAAAAAGGAAAATTTACAATCTCAAAATCAAAGTCATCGCGTTTATCATAAATTTGGCACGAAACAAATCCATCTACAATAGACAGATGTAAGTCCAAAAACGGGGCCTCGGTATCAGAAGAATTTGCTTTATTTAACTGAAGTTCTAGGGGGTAAATCTGACTGATCAAACCATCAAAATAGGTATTATCAATATTTAATAAATCATCTAAATATCTAGAAGTAGAGCTAAAAGCTTCAATAATTTCAGATTGGTTATCAATGGAAAGCGACAAAATGAAGTCTCTTTCATAACAATACAAGAACAGATCAGCCAAAAGAAGTGCGCAATTAGTACCCATCGGAATACCCACAATTTGTCTAAATAACTTAGTACCGAATCTAATATAAATATTGTCAAGTAGAAAGGTGAGGGCATCACACACTTTCTGACATGACCAAAGTGTATAATTCTTATGCTCTTTAGAAGTGAAAAATGCATTTCTAACATTACATGCAAGATAGAGAGAATCTTCTCTGTGAAAAGCCCATTCAATTAAATCATTAAGCTTTTCTTTTATAAGATTATGAGGAAGTGTAGTGTAAAGAGTGGAAAAATCGGAGGTAGACAGACTAGAAGCACGAAAATGTCTAGATTTCAATTTATTTAAAACCTCATTCGAATTTTTTATAGACCAAAACAGATTTCTTCCTGATCTTTCAAAGACAGGACTGGACTATTTAAGGGAGCACAGGAAAACCTGAGTCATTCTTTGTCTGACCTCTGAAGGGTTAACATCAAATTCTATTTATCTGAATGGCTGTAAATGGAGACCTATTCTGACGTCACAATGATTGACATTTCAATAATAAATGATTGACAGCTCTGCTCTGTTTGAAGCTAACCTTGTCATCTCAATTATGTAACAGCAGGCACACGCCATAATTGGTTTCAATAGACAAACAAAACAATTTAGTCATGATTAATGCATTTATTTTTTTTTATTTTTAAATTACAAAGGTACAAAATACAAACACATTTCATAAAGGTTAATTATATAGCATATTTAGTGCTAATTTACTCCCCCCCCCCCCCAAAAAAAAAAAAAAAAAAAAATAAATAAATAAATAAATAAATAAAGCTTCAAATTTGTTGGAAAATTATTAGTTGACACTTTAGAAAATAGCTTCTTCTGATAAATACATAAATAATGTTTGAATGAAAGAATTGTTTTTAAATTTGATATAATAGAAATAGTTTTTTCCATTCTTCTTCTTGTTTTTCTTCTTATAGAAGAAGAAAAATAAAAAGTAAAATAAATTATACACAGGCAGTCTTAGTAAAATAAATAAAATAAAATTGTCACAGCTAAACAAATATTGGAATGGCTGAATGAATAAAACAGATGTCCAGGCTTATCTCATTCTAATCTCAGTTTAGATTTTTTTACATAAAATATAGATTTTGGGTGCTCGTTAGAATTGTCTTAATCAGGCAGTTCTAACGAGCACCAACAATATACTATCAGGTGAGGGTATACATTTGTATGGCCTCAATGAGGCAATTCAAACGAGCCCCAACAATATACTATAGAGAGTTGGTTTGATTGATGTTTAACGTCCCCGTCAACACTGTAAAAGTCATTTTGGAGACGTTGCTTCCAATTTTGTGGGACTTTTATCCGACACTGAGATGAAATGACATCTCAAGCCCTGTCGCCAAATGAAACCAATAGGGTTTATGAGCATGGATTGGCCAACTCGCATTGCTTTGCCTGGGCAGGCTTAGATCCTTTAAGCTGTTTACCAGTACTCGTGTGGGGTCGGTTTCAGCTCTGCATGGAAGCATCATGCAGCCCATATATTTCTTCAAGCCCCGATGGGCGAGGGCCGATAGAGTGTTGGCACTAGGTCTATTTCTAATGAGTACTAGGACTAGCATTTTACACAATCAAATGTTTAATGAGGCGGTTCTAACGATTTTTGATATATGTGTTAGATCTGTGTTAGATCCCAAAATCTTTTTACAGTGAATCATGTTACAGAGAGGTTATTGTGTACAGAGAAAAATATGAAAACACACATTATATTTTTCCCAAACCTAAATTGACATTCATATAAAATCGTTTTCTGATTTCAGTCAAGTTTGCTATTTTATTTTCTGCTACACAAAATTAGATTTTTTTCCTATTTAAATGTTAATAAATACATAAATCTTTGTTTATGAAGCATGATTTATGTCCAATTTTTGAAGGTATTTGTTTGATAAATACATGGACAGCAGCTGTTTATTACAGTCAATTATATCCTATAATCCTTATCAGTTTTATGGCCCCTATAGGTAGCCAGCCCACCAAGACCAAGCCACACCTACTTTTATCTGCTGTACATGTTTAAGCTGGGAACCAGACCCCCCGGCATGAAAATCCTGTCTTTAAGCTCAAAGGATATGGAATAAGTGGGAATGTAATATTATGGATCTATCTATCTATCTATTATCTATCTATCTATCTATCTATCTATCTATCTATCTATCTATCTATCTATCTATCTATCTATCTATCTATCTATCTATCTATCTATCTATCTATCTACCTATCTATCTATCTATCTATCTATCTATCTATCTATCTATCTATCTATCTATCTATCTATCTATCTATCTATCTATCTATCTATCTATCTTCTGATACTGCGTCGGTCACATTTGACCATTACCGCAGGTGTATATTACATACACTCCAGGTTTTGCAGGATGAAAGCCTACACAGTTATCATGTAATTACGGTAGGGGTCTTTAACCTGCACAGGGGATGGTATGCACAGGGGGCCTCCAGTTAACGTCCCGATCCGAAGGACGGTGCACTTTATGACATTCATCCCTGCAAATGATGTCAATGGAGCGTGTTCGGACACCGAAATTTTATCGCCGCTGCCGGGGATCGAACCCGAGACCTCTAGCATCAGAAGCAAGTGCACTAACCACTGAGCTATCACGCTCCTTAAAGCGATGACTTCCCGAGTAACCGAAAGCAGAGGGTAATAGTAAACGGCTGTAATTCTCAATGGAAATAAGTAACATCTGGTATCCCACAGGGTAGTGTTCTCGGCCCTATTTTATTCCTCATTTTCATCAATGACCTACCTGCTATGATGAAATGTATGATCAAACTCTTTGCTGATGATGCGAAATTATACCAGATAGTTAGGAGTAACAGTGATCGTGAAGACCTGCAAGGGGATGTAAGGAATTCAGAAGATTGGTCTCTCATCTGGAAGATGTTTTTCAATATAAAGAAATGCAAACACATGCATTTTGGTCAGTAAACTACTGATTTTAGATACCAAATGCTATCAGATACTGGGGTAATACAAATTGAAAAAGTGGATGAAGAAAAAGACTTGGGAGTTATTATAGACAGTAAGTTGAACTTTAGGAACCACATTGCTAAAAAAGTATCAATAGCAAACAGAAATCTTGAAATAATCTTTAGGACATTCACGTATTTAAGTCAAGAAATGTTCTTAACACTGTATAAGTCCATAGTTAGGCCTCACGTGGAATATGCAAGTGTAATATGGTCCCCACTGTACAAAAAGGACAAAACACAATTGGAAAATGTTCAGCGTCGGGCTACACGCTTAGCCCCCTCTTTACAGGGGCTTAACTACTTTGAATGGCTAAAACGACTTGGGCTTCCAACTCTGGAATGTAGGCGTAAAAGGGGTGATGTTATAGAAGTATATAAGATAATGAACAATATAGATCTTGTGAATAAGGATAAATTGTTTGAAATGGCCACATACCACCAAACAAGAAACAGGCAAGACTAAATATGCGCGCAAATTCCCAATTCCTTCAACATAAGAGTAATAGATAATTGGAACAATCTCCCATCATCAGTAGTAACAGCACCGTCGGTTAATGCCTTTAAGAGCCGGCTGAACAAGTACTGGCAGTGACATCCTATAAAGTTTGAGACGTCGTGCTACACACCGGGACCAACAGCACGATACAGAATCAGAATCAGAATCAGAATTGTTACTGGTGACACGTCAAATGACATTCATACACCAGGACCTGTGATGTGGGAAGTTAGTCCCTAGCTCTAACCAAAGAGGTAAATTTAGCTACACAATCATCAGCACCTTCAGCTGTCGAAATAATCGAATCGGGAAGGGCATTCCAATCTCTAATGGTTCTGGGGAAGAACGACTCTTTATAAATGTCAGTTCTTGCGCTAAGGGTCTGAAACGCCAACGAATGGTGATTTCTACAGTGTCTAGCTGGGGGAACAAGGTCATCTGATGGAATGCTGGCAGCACCCTTTAGACCTTTTTATAAAAGAACTAGCCTACTGTCTTTTCTCCTTTTCTTGAGAGACTCCCATTTTAATTTTCCAAGTATTCCAGTCATACTCCCAGTTTCAAAGCAGTAATTGCCTGTTACAAATCTAGCAGCTCTATTCTGAACTTTCTCAATTTCATCGTTAAGGACCACTCCACTGGGGTCCCAGATACAACTACCATATTCCAAGATTGGGCGAACAAGACCTCTATATGCTGCCTCTTTTACATCCTGAGGGCACTGATGAAGATTTCGCCTCAGGAAACCAAGCGTTCTATTTGCCTTAGTACACATGTTGCTAATATGAGTATTCCATCTCAAGTTGTGTGAGATTGTCACTCCAAGGTATTTAATGGAGTCCACATTCTCGAGGACCGTTCCCTCTAAGGTGTAAGAAGCCTCAACTTTATTAGATCTCTTCCTAGTTATCTGCATAATATTGCATTTAACTGGCATAAATCTCATGCCCCATTTACGTACCCAACATCCTAATCTATCTATGTCAGCCTGAAGTTTCAATGAGTCATCTGAATCTCTAATTTCCCGGTAACAAACACAATCATCTGCGAACAGTCTTATTTCTGAGTCAATGTCAGTGGAAATATCATTGATGTACAGGGAGAACAAAAGTGGACCAAGAACGGTCCCTTGCGGGACTCCAGACAAAACTGGAGCCCACTCCGAAGATTCACCATTAACAACAACCCGTTGTTTTCTGTAGCAAAGAAAGGAATCTATCCATTTGAGGGTCTATCCCCCAATTCCATAACCAAATAACTTAGATTTAAGTAGTTCATGAGGAGGGGTGTCAAAAGCCTTCTCGAAGTCCAGAATAAATGTGTCCACCTGCCCTCCTTTGTCCAAGATTTTTGCCCAGTCATTAATAACTGTGCTTAGCTGAGATTCACAACTGTGCCTTTTCCTAAATGCATGTTGTCTGTCTGACAAAAGTTTATGTTCGTCCAAGTGGGCCATGATGTTCGAGCAGACTATATGTTCCAGTAATTTACACAGTACACAAGTCAGAGACACAGGGCGATAATTACGGGCAAGAGCCCTATCTCCTTTTTTAAAGAGTGGACAGATGTTTGCTAAGAGCCATTCTTTGGGGATTTCACCCGTATCAAGAGACTGTTGAAACAAGTGTGCAAACTGGACCCAACTCATTTGCTAGTTCCTTCAGGACTCTAGGATGAAGCTCATCAGGTCCTAAGGCCTTACTGGGGTTTAAGCCTTGAAGTAATTTGATCACTCCTGCAGCTGTCACAACAATATTATTCATGAATGGGGCCGATCTTCCAGTCAATGGAACCTCCGTGAACTCAGTTTTATTAAACGCATCATTGAATTGACCAACTAGTTCCTCTGCCCTTTCAGAGTCTGATTCAGCAACCCCGTCCCCTCCCCTTTTATTAAGGGGCGGGATACCTTGCCTGTCTTTCTTCTGGCTATTAATATATCTGTAGAAGTCTCTGGGATTTGCCTTTACATCACCTACCAAGTTAGATACTGGACACAACCAACAAATGCGTCGGAACAGATTATTGAATAACCTCCAGGTGACGTCGACATCAAGGTAAATCAAGGTAAACTACCGTTATACGCGTAAAATCGACCCTAGTAGGCCTCATTCATCCTCCTTTCGCTGTTTAGCTGTACCCATGTGCCGGGTCTATTTTTAGATTTGTCCTTAAAATAAACCCGAAAGGAAGTGCCCATTACGTCATACTTGAGGGAAAAATGGCTGCCCTCTTTGGACACGGTAATCCGCTTGCAACACAGGTTGGACAATTGATAGGTAAGCGGTGATCTATGTTGATTTAGAAGAGTCAGAGTAGAGATTCCAGATTCTTCTTAAGGGGATGCCAATGTACAAAAAGTGGGTGGGGTAATGGTGTGGTGTTCAAAATTTGTTTAATTGAATTTTGCAAAACTGTCAGGTTTTTTGAAAAGTTACTTGGCCCATAATTTATTTCAACTTATTCACATGTTCTATTAGAATTTTTTCAGAAATTCAGGAATTATTGAGAAAAACATACCTCTCTTTATGTGCTTCAATCCATTTGCGTTCATACATATTCTCCATGGTAATATAGCCAAATAAAATTGCAAATAAATTGCGTGATAGCTCAGTGGTTAGTGCACTCGCCTCTGATGCTAGAGGTCCCGGGTTCGATCCCCGGAAGCGGCGATAAAATTTCGGTGTCCGAACACGCTCCATTGGCATCATTTGCAGGGATGAATGTCATAAAGTGCACCGTCCTTCGGATCGGGACGTTAACTGGAGGCCCCCTGTGCAGGGAGAACAATCCCCTGTGCAGGTTAAAGATCCCTACCGTAATTACATGATTACTGTGTAGGCTTTCATCCTGCAAAATCTGGAGTGTATGTCATATACACCTGCGGTAATGGTCAAATGTGACCGACGCAGTATCAGAAGATAGATAGATAGATAGATAGATAGATAATAGGTTATTCTACTACAATGTGTGAGAATGTCATTGCTCAAAAATATTCCACAGTAGAGTATACAGCAAATTTGTGCCCATACTGTGTATCAAAATAATACAATTTCCAGACATATTTGTTGCTAAAAAGTAGTCTAGAAAAAAGGTATGGTGGACAATAACTGCTGCAGCTACTACAACTGAATCATTGGAAGTTTAAGTTGTCTCCCTTGTTTTCATGTCACTGTTTTGTTTGATTTGAAGTTTAACGTCCCCGCCAACACTATATAGGTCATTTTGGAGAAGTTGCTTCCAATTTTGTGTGACTTTTACCCGACATTGAGATTAAATGACACCTGAAGCCCTGTCGCCCAAAGAAACCGTTATAGATAAGAGTAGGTACCTATCTGGAGCTGTTAAACGGGCCTCCGTGGCCTAGTGGTTAAGAGCGCTGACTCTTGATCATTATGTCTCTCACCGCTGTGGTTCGAGCCTCGCTCGGGTCACATGTGAGACGCCAAGTTCTGCAACGGAAGGTCAGGTGGTTTTTCTCCGGGTACTCCGGTTTTCGCCCACCTCTGATTAATGATCGGCTCGATATGAGTGAAATTATCTTGAAAGGGCCGTAAAACCCAAACCAAAAAAAAAAAAAAATCTGGAGCTGTTGGAGGATGTAGGAGAACCAGGTCCCATCCCTTTCAGTATCACCGTCCTAATGCTTACATGGATGGTTTTAAGAGACAATTGCAACTTGGAATGGCCTTACAATCGAAGCTGTCTATTTTGAGACAGTTGATGGGTTTCAGGCCAAAATATAATATCATAGGGTTGGGCAGGGGATAGGTATGGATTCCTTCCCCTGATGACTTCTTGTAAATAGTTTTAATCTGCTGGTGGCAGTGTCACAAAGCTCTTTTTTGGGGATGGGGATTGAAAACTTTTTGTGCCACACCCCAAACCTGTTATCATGGTCAGAATCGACCGAAAACAGTATTGGGAGAAAAAAAAAAGAAAACCAAAAGGGTTTATAAATAAGCATGGCATTGACTTGCACGGCTTTTCCGGGCAGGCTTAGATTCTCTATAAAACCGGTTTACCAGTCCTTGTGTGCTTTCGGATTCAGCTCTGCGTGGAATCATCATGCAGCCCATTTATTTTTTCAAGCCCAGATGGGGGCGGGGGGGGGGGGGGGGGGCGATAAATACTGTGTAGGCTTTCATCCTGCAAACCTGGTGTGCATGAAATGTACACCTGCGAGTAATGGTCAGATGTGACCGATCGCAGTTTAAGTAGAAAGAAAGGATACACATTCAAAGGAGCCAAATTATTTTTGTCTCCCTTATCAATAATAGAAATGAGATCACTACCGAGTAACGATACTGGGCAAATCTAACAAAAATAAAAAAAAGCCCATTTGTCGAAACGACATCGTTTCTAATCAATAAGTGTTTAAATTGAAAAGGAACAATTTTGGTCCTGTGGAGCAAATTCTTTCCTCAGAGAACTATGTATCTTTTTCAGGGCCACATATTTTAATTATAACAACATTGACAGTATGCCACAAAATAATTGCAGAGAGCGCATAACTGCCGTCTTCTATTGACCACCATACATGTTTACATTTGGTCACGAGTTGTAGGTTTACTATCAATAACGTAATTTAGACTAGATGTTGAAACACAAATAAGTGGTGTTTTTTCGACAATCGAACTCTTGAACCTATTCATTCTTACAGCAAAATCCATAATCTAAGGCTCTTTATAAATGCTTACCTTGATTCACATGTCTAAAATGCAAAATTTGTGAAATTTGTTAACATGTTTTTTTTTTCAAAGGCTTGTCAATGAAACCGGAAACACCTAAGGACTTCCATATCTGGTGACACGAACGCAAAAATATAGTCCCAAAATATTCATGTTTTTGAAGAATTACCATTTATTCAAGAACAATTTTAAGCAATTCAAGCACAAAAGTCATTTAGATTTATGAAACAACAAAAACTTTGAGGACATATCGGAATTTTTCCGATGTTTTGTCCTAGTTCCGCTTGAGGCGTAGTAATATTTATGTGATAAAGCCATGACTTCCTCATGCTCAACAACAAATGTTTCCAATCAGCTGTTATGATTAAAAAATGACTATAAAATTGACCTGATGGATGAATAATTGTAAGTTTGTAAAATACTTAAACTTGCACAAAACTATGCAGGAAGGGTTCCTGTTTCACGGCGCATAGTTGTCATGTTACATCGTCGAGCCGATTTGGCGATATGCGTTTCCAAACAAGTGTTGATATTTTGTTTACAAATCCCATGAATGAAAAATGGCGACCAAAGAACTTATGAAAAATATCTCGTGGTGGCACAAATGTTTCTTAGACAGGAGACAATTTTGGTTAGTAATACTCTAAGACATTGTAGTTCACCTTTCCAAGAACAGTACACTGTACATTTTAGGTCCTGAAAAATTAGGTAAATATGACTTTGAGCGCAAATGCTGTCACCCTCATTTTTTGCATCGGCTGTGTAAACCTACAAGCAGTTTGATAATTGCTTATTAGATAATGTTATGTTTGAAGACGTGTTACTTTTCAGTATATTCAAACTTTTTCTCCGACTGCGTGTTTTGGCTGAAAAGAAAAGTCATGTTGAGGGGTACCCCACCCACTTTTTGTACTTCGGTAAACCCTTAAGGAAACAATGGTACTCTATGTTTCGGCAGGCTTGATGGGCGGTGGCTTGCGAAATTATCATGCCACTAAATAATAATAATAAAAAAAAACATTGTTTACATGCATGCGCATATTGTATCTTAGAAATGAAACTCTAATATACAGAGTGGGTCATACATGGCCATTACCTCAGTTAGGTTGTGCGCTAAATTTAGAATTTAGCAAGAGAATCCCCTAAAACATTTGACCATTACTCACAGGGGAATCGAGACAGTTCCCCGACAAGACAGTTTTTGGAGACAGTTCACCCGACACATTTGAAGACAGTTCCCAGACACTTTTGAAGACAGTTCCCCAACACTATTGTTCACAAGTCAAATGACCTGTGACTGACCATAATTGATTATCCATCCAATAAGCAAAGTTTCAGAAGTATATCTCCAATAGTTAAGGAGATATGACAAATTATGATTTGCCATATTTTTTTACCTTTGACCTTGGGGTCATGTTGAGGTCAAGGTCACCAAAAAGTTGCCCACTGCCATCTACATTCCACGTAGGGTCTATCCACATGCAAAGTTTCAAAAGTGTAACTTCAATAGTTGCAGAGGAGATCCATTTACAAGAAACGTGACGGACAGACAGACCGACGGACAGACGGACGCCGGACTCAACTGTGATACGAAAACAATATACCCGATTTTTCCTCGAAAAAGCGGGTTTAAAAAACCACTCCTTCCAGAGAATGGTATCGGTATTTAGTAGAACCAGTATTATTTTTGAAAACTGCAGTTGCATCCATACTTTAGGGTAGGGAAGAGTTATTATCTCTGTTCAAGAGATAGAAATGTCAGAATTCTATCCACCATATTTGCACTATTTGGGCCCCACTATTTGCTGCCACTTTGCCAATATTGGAAAAACAGGTAACCAGACCCTCCCCACTGACCTTGAAGGTCAGGGTGTTCTGGTTACCTGTTTTTCCAACTTTGATAACCTTCAGACTAGGAACCGGCAGATAATGCAAATAAGGTGAATCCCCCCCCCCCCCCCCCCTCCACCATTGGGACTTGAAGGAATAAATGGGCTGCATGATGCTTACACGCAAAGCTGAAACCGACCCGCACACAAGTACTGGTAAACTGCTTTGAGGATCTAAGCCTGCCCAGGCAAAGCAGTGCGAGTCAGACCGTCCATATTGGTTTCATTGCGCGGCAGGGCTTGATATGTCATTTTATTTCGATGTTGGGTAAAAGTCCCACAAAATTGGAAGCAGAGTCACCAAAATGACCTTTACAGTGTTGACGGGGACTTTAAACCTCAAACCAAACAAACAAAATCTATCCATCTCCCCAAGGTGCCCCCCATGCACCGCCCCACTCCATCGGGGCTTTAAAAAATACATGTAGATTGGCTGCATGATGCTTCCACGCAGAGCTGAAACCGACAGCACAGGAGTACTGCCTGGTTAACGGCTTAGAGGATCTATGCCTGCCTAGGGAAAGCGGTGCTAGTCGGACCGTCCATGCTTATAAACCATATTGGTTTATGGGATACAAGGCTTTAGATGTCATTTCATCTCAATGTCGAGTAAAAGTAGCACAAAATTGGAAGCAACATTATCAAAATGTCCTATACAGTGTTGATGGGGATGTTAAACATCAAATCAAACAAACAAAACTCTCAATGGGAATGGAAAATGGTTCTAGAAGACGATCCTTCAGGAATCATGATTCTTCTAGCACACAAGTTACAAGTATGTCACATTAGGTGTACATTATTACATACACTCAAAAGCCTACACAGTAATTCTGTAATTACGGCATCTCTAACCTGCGCAGGCACAGGAAATTCTATATCAGAATATAGATAAGACCAATTCAATATCACAGAGTTTGTAGTTGGCCTGTAAGGCTGTTGATTTGCCCAGTAAACTTACCGAATGTGTAAAAAAGTCAAAATACGGGTCAAAAATAGATCTACGATGCAGTCCAGTAAGATTGCGTACATGTGTGTGTGTGAATTCGGGTTTTACGTCGCTTTCAACAATTTTTCAGTCATATCACGACGGTGTCTGGTTGCGACAGGGAGCTCAATGCTCTCGTTTATAGTGCTGCCTCACTGAAGTATCATGTCCCAGACACATTACATGATACCACACCCAGTCACATTATCCTGACACTGGATCGACCAGTCCTAGCTCTACCCCGTAAATCTGAGTGCCAAACGAGGAGCAGCTAGTACCATTTTTAACGACTTTGGTATGTCGCGGCCCGGGATTGAACCCGAGACCTCCCGTTCCCCGGAGCGGACACTCTACCAACTGAGCTATCGGGGCCGGTCAGATTGCGTACATTGAGTTTTGTTCTTAGTTCTTATATGTGACTTTGTCAAAGCCACCACCACAAACATTGCAACACTTTCCCTACCAACTATGTGCAATGAAAATTGGTCTCTGAATTTTTAACAAACAGGACAAAGAATTCTTTGAAAAGGGATACCCCCTTGAAATGGAACTACCAATTTTTTCCCCCAACACGGCACTAAAAAGTTTTAAGCTACTTGAACATGGGGCTTGACTTGAATAAGTTGTTGATTAGTTATTCTGCAATGTTGTTAGATGCAGCGAGTTTAGATATAAAATATTTGTGCCTTTTTTGAGAAAAATTGAAAAGTTCTGCGAAACTGGCACAGCTGCAAGTACAAGCTCGTGTTTTCAAGCCTTTACAAAACTTAATGCTGACGCATGATAATAATGAAACTGACAATGAGGGATACAGTTTAATACTGAAAATATGCAAGTGTCGGACCCTCCATGCTTATATTAAAGCCCTATTGGTTTCATTGGCCAGCAGGGCTTGAGATGTCATTTCAACTCAGTGTCGGATAAAAGTCCAACAAAATTGGAAGCAATGTCTCCAAAATGACCTTTACGGTGTTGATGGGGATGTTAAACCTCAAATCAAACAAATATTTCTATTATTATTTACATAGTAAAGCTACTGCAACATACTGAAAACAGAAATCCATTTTATAATCAATGAGCTAAAAACATGGATTTTTATGACTTTGGTGGCAGATTTTCAACTACCAGGGTAGACCATTCGGACCAGCCAGCCACTGATCTCACGCGACCTGACCTGGTCCAGCTTTTCACCAGACAAAATCCGTCGGTCTTGGGTTGGTGTTGATGGGGACTTTACACCTCAAATCAAACAAACAAAACACTCCTGGTGTACATTACATATACATGTATATACACTCCAGGTTTCGCAGGATGGAGCTGCCTACATAGTAAACAGGCTGTTGTTGTTGATGTAATTATGTTAGGGATCTTTAACCTGCACGGGGGATGGTTCTCCCTGCACAGGGGGCCTCCAGTTAACATCTGGATCCAAAGGATTGTGCCAAAGGCTGGTAAAAATGGAAATATTTATTAATTTCTTACAATTTTATCGGTTAAAGAAATTCTTTTTTGCCCTGATGATAGATAAATTTGATAGTTTTTATCATGTGTACATAGAAAATAAAATAAATATATCAAAATCACCTTAAATGATCTTATTTCTTATTTTCTAATGGTTTCTATTCATCACGTGAACAAGTCCGTGAAATGAACACCCCCTAAACCCCACTTTTTATAGAGAAAACTGGGGTTTAAGGGGGTAAACATTATTTTTAATCCAAGACATAGGTTGTGGGTACTCGTTAGAACCGCCTCGATGAGGCGGTTCTAACGAGCACCCACAACCTATGTTTGTAGTATTTATAAGAAAAATATCGCATATTTTAATCAGAAAAGTAGCCATTTTGGAGATGTGAAAAAATGCACTATGCCATACGGGCGTGTTATCGTAATGTTTAGATTAACTTTACTAAAGGAAATGACCGAAATGTACCAAAAAGGTAAAAAAAACGTATTATTACTCCTAGCTGGAATTAAAGAAATATAAAAATTGATTGTTATATTTGCTAACATGTATGTGTGTATTAAAATGATAAAGAAAAAATGTTATTTTTTACTTTTCTTTAATTCCAGCTAGCAGTAAACAAAATTTTATTCCATTTCGGTCCTTTTCCGTCGTTTTCTTTAATTAAGTCAAACTAAAAATAGAAACAATTAAAAAGTAAGAAAATTGATCATTTAAGGTAGTCTCATATGTTTGTTATATTTTTCTATGGAGAAGTGATGACAATAATCAAATTCAAATATTTTCAGTACAAAAAGAAGTAGCCTGGAAACCAATAACTCCGTTCACCTAAGGTTGAGCAATCCTGCTTTCAATTTTTTGTCGCAAGAATAATTTTCTGCAGGTATTTTTTAAACATTGACTAAATGCCTATGGGAATCTTAAGATTTAAGAAAATAAACATCATTTCTGTTTATTCTACAGCGGTCTAGAAATACAGGGCATGTTTGGGGCACGTTCTCATAACTCCGTTCACCCAAAATTATTTGATTATCATAAGTATTCAGGTTCATTTTATGAATATTATACATGATGAGTATTTTATTTAGACTGTGCACTATTCTAATTATGCCCCCAACTTTGAAAAAGTTGGAGGGGCATATTGCTTCTGGTTCGTTCGTCCGTTCGTCTGTTCGTCCGTTCGTCTGTTCGTCCGTCCGTTACGCTTTTGATGCATAGCAATACTAAAGAACCGTGTATGCTAGGGTTTTGAAATTTCATATATGGATTCCTCATGGAAAATTAGCTGACGCGTATTTTTTTTCTTGTCCGGATTATGCCCCCTTCAAGAGTTATTGCCCTTTGAAATTTTTTTAATAAAATCTTGTCAGCAAGATTTCTCAAAAACTATTGGAGCTAGAGCCTTGAAAGTTGGTGATTATATTGGTGGTGATGAGTAGATGAACTGATTAACTTTTGACAAAATTCCGAAAAATACTTTGTGAGTTATGGCCCTTTGTCATTTTGGTAATTTGTGCCCATTGTAATGTATGCTAAAAGTGATGCATAGCATATCTTTAGAACCGTGTATGCTAGGGTTTTGAAATTTCATATATGGATTCCTCATGGAAAATTAGCTGACACGTATTTTTTTTCTCGTCCGGATTATGCCCCTTTTAAGAGTTATTGCCCTTTGAAATTTTTTTAATAAAATCTTGTCAGCAAGATATCTCAAAAACTATTGGAGCTAAGGCCTTGAAAGTTGGTGAATAGATTGGTGGTGATGAGTAGATGAACTGATTAACTTTTGACAAAATTCCGAAAAATACTTTGTGAGTTATGGCCCTTTGTCATTTTGGTAATTTGTGCCCATTGTAATGTATGCTAAAAGTGATGCGTAGCATAACTTTAGAACCGTGTATTCTAGGGTTTTGAAATTTCATATATGGATTCCTCACGGAAAATAAGCTGACGCGTATTTTTTTTTCTTGTCCGGATTATGCCCCTTTTAAGAGTTATTGCCCTTTGAAATTTTTTTAATAAAATTTTGTCAGCAAGATATCTCAAAAACTATTGGAGCTAGAGCCTTAAAAGTTGGTGAATAGATTGGTGGTGATGAGTAGATGAACTGATTAACTTTTGACAAAATTCCGAAAAATACTTTGTGAGTTATGGCCCTTTGTCATTTTGGTAATTTGTGCCCATTGTAATGTATGCTAAAAGTGATGCATAGCATATCTTTATAACCGGGTATGGTAGGGTGTTGAAATTTCATATATGGATTCCTCATCGAAAATTAGCTGACGCGTATTTTTTTTTCTCGTCCGGATTATGCCCCCTTCAAGAGTTATTGCCCTTTGAAATTTTTTTAATAAAATCTTGTCGGCAAGATATCTCAAAAACTATTGGAGCTAGAGCCTTGAAAGTTGGTGAATAGATTGGTGGTGATGAGTAGATGAACTGATTAACTTATGACAAAATTCGGAAAAATACTTTGTGAGTTATGGCCCTTTGTCATTTTGGTAATTTGTGAAAAACTTTGTCATCGTTCTAGCGCCTACATTTCTTCACCAATTTCAATATAACTTCACACAAATGTTCCTTATAAAAAAATCTCGAGCGAGTTTGACTTTCAAGGTCATGACCTCAAGGTCAAGGTCACTGTGGCTATTTTTAGAAAAACTTTGTCATCGCTCTAGCGCCTACATTTCTTCACCAATTTCAATATAACTTCACACAAATGTTCCTTATAAAAAAATCTCGAGCAAGTTCGACTTTCAAGGTCATGACCTCAAGGTCAAGGTCACTGTGGCTATTTTAAGAAAAACTTTGTCATCGCTCTAGCGCCTACATTTCTTCACCAATTTCAATATAACTTTACACAAATGTTCCTTATAAAAAAATCTCGAGCGAGTTCGACTTCAAGGTCATGACCTCAAGGTCAAGGTCACTTTGGCTATTTTTAGTAAAACTTTGTCATCGCTCTAGGGCCTACTTTCTTCACCAATTTCAATATAACTTCACACAAATGTTTCTTATGACAATATCTCAGCGAGTTCCGACTTTCAAGGTCATGACCTCAAGGTCAAGGTCACTGTGGCTATTTTAAGAAAAACTTTGTCATCACTCTAGCGCCTACATTTCTTCACTGATTTCAATATAACTTCACACAAATGTGCCTTATGACAATATCTTGAGCGAGGTCAACTTTCAGGGTCATGACATCGAGGTCAAGGTCACTGTAGCTATTTTTTGAAAAACTTTGTCATTGCTCTAGCACCTACATTTCTTCACTGATTTCAATATAACTTCACTCAAATGTTCCTTATGACAATATCTCGAGTGTGTTCGACTTTCAGGGTCATGACCTCAAGGTCAAGGTCACTGTAGCTATTTTTAGAAAAATTTTGTCATCGCTCTAGCGCCTACATTTCTTCACCGATTTCAATATAACTTCACACAAATGTTCCTTATGACAATATCTCTAGTGAGTTCCACTTTCAAGGTCAAGGTCACTGTGGCTATTTTTAGAAAAACTTTGTCAATGCTCTAGCGCTTACATTTCTTCACCGATTTCAATATAACTTCACACAAATGTTCCTTATGACAATATCTCAAGCCATTTCAACTTTCAAGGTCAAGGTCACAATGGCTATTTTTAGAAAAACTTTGTCATCGCTCCAGCGCCTACATTTCTTCACCGATTTTAATATAACTTCACACAAATGATCCTTATGACAATACCTCGAAAGAGTTCGACTTTCAAGGTCAAGGTCACTGGCTATTTTTAGAAAAACTTTTTCATTGCTCTAGCGCTTACATTTTTTCACCAATTTCAAAATCGATTCACACAAATGTTCCTTATGACAATATCTGTAGCGAGTTCCACTTTCAAGGTCAAGGTCACTGTGGCTATTTTTAGAAAAACTTTGTCAATGCTCTAGCGCTTACGTTTCTTCACCAATTTCAATATAACTTCACACAAATGTTCCTTAAGACAATATCTCGAGCAATTTTGACTTTCAAGGTCAAGGTCACTGTGGCTAATTTTAGAAAAACTTTGTCATCGCCCTAGCAACTACATTTCTTCACTGATTTCAATATAACTTCTCACAAATGTTCCTTATGACAATACCTCGAGTGAGTTTGACTTTCAAGGTCAAGGTCACTGTGGCTATTTTTAGAAAAACTTTGACATGGCTCTAGCGCTTACATTTCTTCACCGATTTCAGTATAACTTCACACAAATGTTCCTTATGACAATATCTCAAACTATTTCGACTTTCAAGGTCAAGGTCACTGTGGCTATTTTAAGAAAATCTTAGTCATCGCTCTAGTGCCTACATTTATAGATGGATACTAATAGAACTTCACACAATTAATTTTTATGGTAATATCTCGAGTTGCTTTGACTTTCAAGGTCATGACCTCAAGGTCAAGGTCACTATGGCTATTTTTAGAAAAACTTTGTCATTGCTCTACCGCCTACATTTATGATTTTAATCTAACTTCACACAAAAGATGCTTATGATAATATCTTGAGCAAGATCTACTTCGCGGCCATGGCCTCAAGTCAAGATCCCTATGACTATTTTTAGAGAAATATTGTCATCACTCTAGAACCTACATTTATGGATGGATTTTTAAACAAACTTTACACAAATGTTGCATATGATAATATCTCAAGCAAGTTGGACTTTTGCCATTTCAGTGTTTTCCACACATGAAGTTGTCTTGTGCGAGGGGATTTGTATCGCATGCGATGCCTTGTTTTTTCTAATAAAATCTTGTCAGCAAGTCCATATCTTGAGAACTATTAGAGCTTCATTAATCATTCTTGGTACAAACTTGCATCCAGGCATTCCAACTTCAACGCAAGCATTCATATCTGACCTTGACCTATATTTCATGGTTCACTGACTTCGTGAATTATTGCGACCACCCGGACATTCACCATTTCTCGAAAACTATTAAAGCTTTAAATTTTAAATTATAATTGGTACAAACTTGCATCTAGGAATTGCAACTGCAACGCAAGCATCCATGTTTGACTTTTACCCATATTTCATGGTTCACTGACTTTGTGAATTACATGTATTGCGACCACCCTGACTTTCTATCTAATGTAAGAGTCCATTTCTCAAGATCTATTAGAGCTTCATTAATTGTATTTGGTACAAGCTTGCATTTAGGAATTGAAACTTCAATGCAAGTATCCATTTCTGACCTTGACCTACATTTTATGGTTCACTGACTTTGTAAAATAGTGTGACAACCCTAACATTCACCCTGATGTAAGAGTCTGTTTTTAAGAGTTTCATTGATGATACTTGGTACATGCTTGCAACTAGGAGTGAAATTTTTATGCAGGTATCCATGTTTGACCTTGACCTAGATTTCATGGTTTGGTGACTTTGTGCCCCCACAGGCGCGACTTAGCCTTCGGGGGAATTCTTGTTGTATGTTTTTGAGTCTTTAACAATATTTGTTGAATATTTTGCCACCTAAGGACAAGCAAAGGTTGGGGGCATTGTGTTTTACAAACACCATTTCTAGTTTGTTGATACATTTTATTTTCAGTTACATGCTTGTCACAGGTTAGAGATTATTTTGGAGGACCCCAAAAATATTAGGCATTTTGTGACAAATTTTGATTTCTGTGAATTAAATTGTAAGTCAAAACTGAATTTCTTCAAAACAGGTTGAAATGGTAGTTATTAACTACAAATTTCTGATGTATGATAACTGTAAAAATGATTCCTTTTCATATTAATCGAAGAAGAGGGTGAACGGAGTTATGAGGTTGAACGGAGATATGAGAAAAGGGGATACTTTAAACTGTAGATTTGCAAGGATTTAAGAAATATTATCATTTTTTCCGGCCCTGGCTTTTATACCCTGGATTTCGGAAAACGGTTATTTCAAGAAAAGAGAGATAAACCTTCGTGCAGTTATCAAATATGTTATTTATAATAATTTGATACCCAATTGACCTAGATATATATCTTAATTAGAACAATAGACAAAATATAAAATCTTTGGATCAGCATTTTTTGGCCCGGCCCGGCCTTGGCTTTTATACCCGACCGTAAAATTATGACTAAATCTTCAGTGATTACTAATTGATTATCGATCGCAATGACAGGAATGATAATTGATTATCTTTTCAGCTTTGATTAGCCAGCCCTACTGCCAGGCTACTGGGAGGGTCTTCTGATGTTCAAAGAGAACATAACCCTGGGTTTACGCCCTGGGGTGGGGCTAGGGTCAAATTCGAGAATACCTTTGTAAAGTTTTTTGAAACAGTCACTCACCACAAAGCATTCTTATTTACAACTTGGATACCTGGGAGTGTCTTCTGAGATTCCAAGACAATTCACTCCTGTGACCTCCAATGCTACCAATTTATACCGGCCCCGATAGCTCAGTGGTAGAGCGTCCGCTTCGGGAATGGGAGGCCCCGGGTTCGATCCCCGGCCGCGCCATACCAAAGGCGTGAAAAATGGTACTAGGAGCTCCCTTGGCTGACGCTCGCATTATCAGGAAGATAAATGAAGGCAGGTAAGTATTTGTTAGAGGATACTTTGTTTGTCGCAATAAAAGCTCTACAGAGCTTATGTTATTTGTTTCGAATATGCGACGTTAAATAAAGCTTCTTTATCTTTAAATAAAGCTTCTTTAATGCTGCTTTGTTTAAACAAGAGGTACTTTGAAATGAAACACCAAAGTTTGAACAAGATGTTTGCATCCCAATTCACCTATTGCTGTGATTCTGGCCATCAGTGTGCAGAGTTTTCTTCTTTCATGTACTATCTCGAGCTAGATTCTGATTCTGATAGAAGCCTGGTAGCTGCATGCTTATTTTCGACAAGAGCTAGAGTCCGGCCCTGATTTTCTTCGACTGCAGTGGAAAAAATCCTCACTTAGCTTTGTTGGCTGTATTTTAACAACAGGTACATTGAACTGAAACACCAATTTTTAAGCAAGATGTTTCAAGAAAAATGTACCTACTGTATTATTTTATTCACTCATCACAGCAGGAAAACTTGTTGTTGTTGTTGAAGAAGTAAAACTTTTGTTTACTTCTTCTCGCCAACACTAACGGCTATTAGTTTTGACACGGTCTGTGACACTGTATGTGTAGTATTACCTCATGCAGTGGAATATACCAGCGAAAGGGTAAAGAAGACACGTTTTTATCATTGAATTAGATGTAGCTGTTAAACGGGAAAAAGTTGTTGTTGTATATCTATAAGGCATTTTTTCGCTGCCTATAAACTCATGTTTATTGTATGAGTATTGTATGAGAAAAAGCTGTATTGTGAGTTGATGTAGCACAGCCAAGTTTGTTTATTTCGAAAAGATGAACGTGCGTCCATGGTAACAAGGAAGTTCAAGTTTTATCCAATCAGGTTTACTTCCGGCAACAGGAAGCTGTAAAACCGGAAGTACGAAGAAATTTTTGGCCTTAGTCCTGTTGGCTTTTGAGGTTTGAATGAGTGGGGTATGTTCATAAATAAATACACGTGTTACCGTTAAGCAACCAACTCTCGTTGTTTGCCGCCTTCGGCGGCAAACAACTCGTTGGTTGGTTGCTATTATGAGGAAATTCAGGGTGGGAACACTCAATGTTAACTGGTGTATGAATGTCATTTGACGTGTCACCAGTAACAATTATGAACTCTCTGAGAGGAAGAGTTTGCGAGGTAGTGGAAACACTATCCCGCAGGAAAGTGGATGTCTGTTGTGTCCAGGAGACCAGATACTGTGGTGGAAACTGCCACACGATCAAGTGCAAGGACACCAAGTATAAGCTCTACTGGTCTGGAAACGATAAAGGCGGTGTCTATCTATCTTCTGATACTGCGTCGGCCACATTTGACCATTACCGCAGGTGTATATTACATACACTCCAGGTTTTGCAGGATGAAAGCCTACACAGTAATCTTGTAATTTCAGTAGGGATCTTTAACCTGCACAGGGGATGGTTCTCCCTGCACAGGGGGCCTCCAGTTAACGTCCCGATCCGAAGGACGGTGCACTTTATGACATTCATCCCTGCAAATGATGCCAATGGAGCGTGTTCGGACACCGAAATTTTATCGCCGTTGCCGGGGATCGAACCCGGGACCTCTAGCATCAGAGGCAAGTGCACTGACCACTGAGCTATCACGCTCCTAGGAGTGTTTGTGGCAGAAGAGTGGATAGAGAAAGTTTTTGAAGTGCAGAGTTTCAGACAGAATCATCGTGGTGAAGCTTGTAGTCGGCCAATGCATGGTTACCCTTCTGTCTGTGTATGCCCCACAGAGTGGTTTAAGTGCTGAAGTCAAGGACTTGTTCTTTGACCAACTACGTGCTGTGACTGCCAGGATCCGAACTCCTGATCCCGTGTGGAGATTGGAATGGCCACGTAGGCCGTGCAGGCACTGGATACAAGGAAGTGCATGGTGGGATCGGGTATGGTAGACCTGAACCAGATGTTGAGGGTGAGAGGATTCTAGAGTATGCCCTGGCATTTGACCTGCTTCTTGGAAACACAGGCTTCAAGAAATGTGACAGTCATCTTATCACATAGAAGTCCAGCGACGCAGATAGATTTCATCCTTTACCGCAAGACAATGCGCAAACTTGTCACAGATGTGAAAGTGATCCCTGGTGAGGAAGTAGCCCTGCAACATCAGCTACTCATAATATGCGACATGAGGATTGATGTGCCACCAAAACCCAAGCGCAAGTTCACCCCCAGACTAAAAGTTTGGAAGCTGAAAGAATCTCAGACAAGAAATCATTTCCAGGAGGTTTTCTTGTTGTTGTTGTATATCTATAAGGCATTTTATCGCTGCCTATAGCCACTTGGTACTTAAATAAGTCACTTGTACATTTCACTAAGTGAAAAACTCATGATACTTATATTACAATGCAATTCAAAATCTTTTTGTGCTCCTGATGAATTCCATCAGTGCATCTGTCAGTTCCTTCCTTCCTTGCTTACTAATGTCTTCAATCATGCCTGTCAACACTTTCAGGTTAATGTCTGTTACCAGTTTCACCTCCTCCCTGCCCAGAATCTCTTCAACATTATACTCTAAAGTATCCCTTTCTGATTTAAATCTCTGACAGTGGAACAGAAAATGATCTACATTCTCTTTCATGTTGCATGTCTCGCACAAACTTGACAGATCTTTGTTTAACTTTGCCTGGTGATCATTTAAGATTGAATGTTCACACAGCAACTGATTTACTGCAGAGAAAGTCCTTCTGTCCCTATCTCCATGACAGATCCTTTTTCCCACTTCCCCAAATATTTCCTGCAATACGTTCACTTTGTCTGAGCACTTGTATCTTCTTTCCCATTTTTCCTTTCCCTGTGATTTACACTCCCGTACTGCTTCTTTCTTGTCCAGGGTCGGTTTTACCTCATTGTTTTTAACCATTTCTGATGCTGCCGCCTTCGCCTGTTGATCTGCCAACTCATTCCCCTCAATATCTTTGTGTCCCGGTACCCAATGGTTTTCAGCCAGCATGTGAGTGCTTCAGCAGGTGTAGCAGATGTTCCCACTGAGGATATATGGAACAGCATCAAGACTGGTCTGCTCAAGACAACAGAAGAGGTGTGTGGCACAACTCTGCTCCACTGCTGGTGTCACGAAACCTGGTGGTAGAATGAGGATGTTAATAAGGTCATTGCAGCCAAGCGGCAAGCCTTTAAAGCATGGAAAGTAGAAGTAAAACAAAGATCAGGAATTGATACAGTTAACTTACTCCACCCATAAAAGACACCAAAGGGAAAGAAATACAAACATTAAGCGACCAGACCATAATGGAAACCTAAACAAAGGAAGGCCATATGGACAGTTACTTTCCCACAAAATGGCCATATGGCCATCCAAAACCAAAAGACACAAGTGATACACACAGTAAGTAACAAACAACAACATAAATAAATCGCCACAGAAGAGCCGCCTTGGAACGGTCAGTGGAAGATTTCCACTGGGGGGCTTAAATCGATTTTACGTGGCCACAATCCTCGCCCTGGTAAGGGCACCCGTGCGTCATATCTTGTGGCCAAACGCATAGCCAGACGTGTGGTGCACCATGCTCGCCAAGAAGCTGAGAAGGAAATCTACAAGAATATTGACCTTAAGTCCTCAGGAGTATACCGCCTTGCTAACCAGATGAGAAGAGAGAATGCCGATGTTGTAGGTGACAAACCATTAAAGAATGATGCAGGGGAGATGTCAATGAGTGAAGACTCAAAGCAGAGGGCCTGGTTAGAAAACTACCAAATGCTACTCATTGTTGAGTTCGACTGGGACCCAGACCACCAGTGGAAGGACTACCCATCCCAATCACTATTGATATGGTTAAGAAGGCTATCTCTCAGATGAAGACTGGCAAAGCACCTGGTCCCTCTGGCATAGTGGTGGAGATGATAAGAGCTGCAGGTGATGCGGGTGCCTCGATGATCCCCGACCTTGCAGCTGCAATCATCCGTGATGGGAAGGTACCCTCTGACTGGGAACAGAGTTTCATTGTCTGTCTCTACAAGGGCAAGGGCGATGCATTTGAACGGGGCAACTACCGTGGTCTCAAGCTGACAGAACAGGTCATGAAAGTCCTGTTGAGGACTGTGGATGGCCTCATTAGGCAGTTGGTGTCCATCGACGATTCCCAGTTTGGCTTCGTCCCAGGAAGAGGCACAACAGACACAATTTTTGTTGTACGGCAGCTGCAAGAGAAGTATCTGGCGGCCAACAAGAGACTCTACATGGCTTTTGTAGACCTGGAGAAGGCATTTGATCGAGTGCCTCGGAAAGTCATCTGGTGGGCACTAAGAAAACTTGGAGTGGACGAGTGGATTGTGAAACTGGTCCAAGGGATGTATGCTAATGCTCGGAGCCTTGTCCACGTTGGTGATGGTTACAGTGAAGAATTCGTGGTGAAGGTGGGTTTTCATCAAGGCTCTGTGCTCAGCCCACTGCTTTTTATCATTGTGCTTGAAGCCTTGTCATGCGAGTTCTGCTCTGGAGTCCCCAGGGAGGACCTGTATGCTGATGACCTTGTCATCATAGCTGAATCCCTTGAGGAATGTGTCAGAAGGCTCTTAACTAGGAAAGACACAATGGAGGCGAAAGGGCTGAGAGTGAATGCAGGAAAGACAAAGATCATGATCTGTGGTACAGGTCTGACCTCTTGCAGAGTACATGCCAGTTCCCATGCACTGTATGTCGCACTGGAGTGGGCAGCAACAGTATCTTTTGTAATGACTGCAAGTTCTGGGTGCACAAGAAATGCAGTGGGCTCAAACGCTTGATAGAGGACCCTGATTACAGGTTTACACGGTGCCAAGGAACTGCATGCCCCTTAGATGGCAGACCACAGAGGGAAGTCCAATCGGATCCAACAAGCTGGCGGTTGTAGCTTCCTTTTGCTACCTAGGTGATATGCTCTCTGCAGCAGGTGGTTGCGACCTTTCAACCACATCACATGTGAAAACAGCCTGGAAGAAATTCAAGGAGTTGCTACCAGTTCTCTGTTCCCACCACCTCTCGTTCAAGACACGTGGCCGTGTGTATAGCTCTTGTGTGCGGAGTGCAATGCTCCATGCCAGTGAGACATGGCCATTGACAAAGCCAAACCTCCAACGTCTACAGCGAAATGACAGGGCAATGATCAGACAGATATGCAATGCCAAGCCACAGGACACTGTCACCATCAGGTCCAGTGAGTTACTTGAGCGTCTTGGCATTGAGGACCTGGACCTCATCCTGAAAGAGACTAAGAGAGAAGGCTTTGCTGGTATGGACATGTGGAACGCTCCAACGGTGCAGTCAAGACTGCCTGTGACATACAGGTAGGTGGAAAGCGGGGGCCAGGAAGGCCCAAGATGGCCTGGAAGCAGCTAACAGAAAGAGATTGCAGAGAATGGAAGCTCTCTGCTATCGATCCTCATGATAGACAAGTCTGGAGATCTGGTGTAATCTGCCATGCGTGCAGCAAGCCAGCTACCTGGAAGGGGGCCCACTTATGTGGACGTTGCCCATGTACCTGCACGTTAATTAAAAATCCGTTGATGATGATGATATGTGTTCATCAATATTTTGAAGACAATTCACCGACAGACGTTCAGAAATATTAAATTATGGGTTCATCGACATTTTTGAAGACAGTTCCCTGACAGACTTTTACATGTATAAAATAAAAGCTTATACTTGATACAATTATCAATAAGTTTAATGAATACACCTGAAATTAAGCGAACTAACATGTTCAGTTAATGAACATACACACATTTAAACAAAACAAAAATGTCTTCCAAGAAACACAATAGTATATTTCTAATTGTCATTTTTCCATATAATAAACATTTGAAAAATGAAGATGAGTTCAAAGTTTTTGTTTTAAATAAATATTACTAAAGTACATGTATAAGAATATGTATGTGTAGTATCAAAAGCCGATAAAGGCGTCGTATTCATATACTTTTGGTAGTATAGAACTAGACAAAGAACCAGCCCCACTACATGTAAATGGCAAAACATGCATTGTCGGCAGACTGACGGCAATACATGTTTTAGGCTTTAATGCTGACCAAGCATTAAAGACCATCTACATTTAAATTGCATTTTGATGAATGCTTACTAACAAAGAAATTCCACATTACACGTGTACCTCTCCTCTGGCTTAGACTTCCAGACAGATCATCGTCAGAACAAATGTTGGCAAACTATCTTGAAATCAACAAGGAAATTACAGGCAACTCATTAATATAGTTTTCATAGCAAGAAACGTCCAAATAATAACTAATACCGTATTCGCCCTAATTACCGCACATGCTCCTATAAGCGCACACCAAAGCTATTTTTGAAAAGGAAATGCATAAGCGCACACTTTACAGTAATCTCCCCTTGAAGCTCTCATAGTAAATCTATAAAAACTTACCATTATTTCTTCCAACAGTGAAGGCAATGCTTAAGTATCTTTTTCCGTCCCATTAAATATCAGTATGCATCATCTTGGAAGCTGTTGTTTTCGTATCAAGTGTGCGCTAATTAGGTAGCTTTTTCACCATGATTTTATGACACGATTTTGAAAAAACTAAGTGCACGGTGCGGTAATTGGGGCGAATACAGTATATCTTAAGACAATTCCCTGAAACAGAAAGACATTGCCTCTCCAAATCACAGGTATACTTAATCTTTTCACAATGATCACTTAGGCTTTATTATCCCCAATTATCCCATTAAGACAATGAACAATAGTGTCGGGGAACTGTCTTCAAAAGTGTTGGGGAACTGCCTTCAAATGTGTCGGGGAACTGTCTCCAAAAACTGTGTCAGGGAACTGTCTTGTCGGGGAACTATCTTGTTCCCCTCACAGGTGTACATTACACACCTGGGCGGCCCCCACCCATCGGGGGCTTGGAGAAATAGATGGACTGCATGATGCTTCCATGCAGAGCTGAATCTTACGGTAAACCGCTTAGAGGATTGAAGCCTGTCCAGGCAAAGCGGTGTGAGTCAGACCGTCCATGCTTATGGGAGGTTTCAGGAATTCCGTTTATGACGTCATTCTTGCGCAAAGCACTGGCCATCAATTGAAACGGCCATCGCTATTAAATGTATTGGCAGAACTTAAAATGCTAACTATATTCAGACATTTTGAGAGAAAATATATGCGTTTACATTGAAATAATGCCTCGAGAAGGAAAGAATAATATTTTGCTTCTGTTACTGAAATTCATTTATCCTGGATTCGTTATTAATTGACGAAAATCTCTTCGTGAATGACCTGTGTCAATGGCTTGAGATACAGTTATTCATGAAAGCTTTCTTCCAAAATAAGTTTTTAAGTAACTTTTCGTTTTATTTGCTATCCAAGTATAGCTATCACATACGGACAGAACTTAGAAGTTAGATCTATCTATTGATCGATCGATCGATCGATTGAGAAAACTTCCAACAATCTGTCAACATGTGCAATTTTAATAAATTGAAGATTCCTCTGGACAGGCTACATTTCTTTTGGTCTGACAAATACGATCTGACATTAAGCCTGAGGCTTATAAACATCATCTCCTAAAACAAACTGATTTATGTTAAATGTGAGTGATATGACTTAACATGTTGAATAAATTGGTTGTGGTTGAGACAGACAGACAGACGAAAGACAAACAACCAGAACTGAACATGCTAGTTCGCTTAATTTCAGGTGTATTCATTAAACTTATTGATAATGGTATCAAGTATAAGCTTTTATTTTACATCGGGGAACTGTCTTCCAAAATGTCTATAATTTAATATTTCTAAACGTCTGTTGGTTAATTGTCTTCAGAATATTGATGAACACATAATAACTATCAATTATGATAATCATCATGATCAGTCACAGGTCATTTGACTTTGAACAAAAGTGTCGGGGAACTGTCTTCAAAAGTGTCGGGGAACTGTCTTCAAATGTGTCGGGGAACTGTCTCCAAAAACCGTGTCGGGGAACTGTCTTGTCGGGGAACTGTCTCGATTCCAGACAGACGGACAGGCAGACAAATTGACTGACTAACAGACAAACAGACTGACAGTTAGACAGACAAATAAAATACTGATAGTCGAAAAACTGACAGACGGGCGTCGAGTCAACGTTGGTTCGACGTCATCCAGTCGACACCCACTCCAACCCACTTCAATGTCACATGACTGTTGGGATGAGAGAGAGAGAGAGATGGACAGTTAGACCGACAAATAAACATACTGACAGTCGAAAAAACTAATGAGTGGACTGACAGATGAGCCTCTAGTCAACTCACTCCAACACACTTCAATGTCACGTGACAGTTGAGATGAGAAAGGTTTGACTGATCCCTGTATCCAAAAAGATATTGTAGAGCTAAGCTAATAAGCCATTAACCCATTAACCCTTTTTGTACCAAATGGCATCTTCCTCTTTATATATAGAAAGAGTCCATTTCAAAATTTAGGGGTGTCAGGTTGTGTTTTTTTTTTTTTTCAAAGTATATTTCGAAAATGGATGACCGTTTCGCAAACTGTGTAGGCCCGGATCAGATGCTGCGTCTGATCTGGGCTTGCACTGTTCGCCACTTACCCCTTTTGGAGTTTCCGGTACAAAATGGGTTAATGCAAGGGCTGGGCAGGTTGAACAAATCTACAAATCTACCAGATTTTACTGTAAAATGTTGCACTTTCGAAGGAGTGTTTCATTCTCATTGACTGAAAAGGTGTTCTGTGTTTGTAAAACTTTGTTTTGCATTTAATGTTCCAATCCCACTGAGACTTGATGGGTCCGAGCACTGGGCAAATGGCATCTTATTAAGCAACGCCGTATTATCGTCAACGTGACGTTCTGGCGTTTCATCGACGTTGCAAAGTCAAATTCAGTGCATCACTTTGATGTTGGTATGATGTAGACACGACATTGTTGACACGCTATATGTTGGTTGACATGGAGTTATTTAACGACAAACTGTAATTTACATTTACCTACGCTCGCTAATTGTTGGTATGCTAAGAGAGAGAGAGAGAGAGAGAGACGGAGCAACATGTAGGCCATGGCACACTCAGAGAGAGAGAGAGGAAACAAAGCTTGAGAGCTCAATAACAACTTCTGAACTTTTCCCAGAAACTTGTGATTACAGACTTACATAAAAGACAGGAATGCTCATGGTGGTGGAGTGATGCTGCTCATTCATAGAGACATCTCTCATGCCAAAAATGGAACTGGAAAATGATTCAGAGTAAGTTTGGGTTGAGGTGTTCACAGACAAAACATCTCATTTTGTTGCAAGGTGTTATCTAGTATCGTCCACTGGGTGGTACAGTCGAAGACTTGCAGTTGTTTCGATAACAGCTTGATCACATTAAGTCCCAACATAAAGGCAACAAATTTCCATCGGTCCATGATCTAGGTGACTTCAACTTCAGGGAAATTTTTTGGTCTGACATACTCAGCAAATCAGGTACAATGCTGAGTCAGTCTGAAGAACAAATACTGTTAGATAATTATAATGGATGATCATAGCTTGGAACAAATGGTTAACTTCCCTGCTTGTGATCAGAATACTTTAGACTTGATCATCACCTCTTTACCAGGTCAGTTTTAAGATACATTGTATTCATTCTCCAGACAAACTTAGTGATCATGGCATTGTTGCAGGATCTTTAAAAATCCACATTCCAGCCCACAAAAAACTAGGAGAAAAATGTTTTCATACCAGAAAGGTGGCTATGAATCTATGAGGGAGGATGCATTAAGATTTGCAAGGGAAAAATATTTTAATGCCTACTCAGATGCTCGGTCTGTTCAGGATAAATTTAATGTAATAACTTCCTTCATTCAAAATTCAGCTGATAAGCATATCCCCTCAAAAACTAGTAGGAAGGTTTCCTCAATTCCTTGGATCAGAATTGTTACTTGGTGATACGTCAAATGACATTCATACACCAGGGACTCTGGATCAGAGATATGAAGGAAGATCTGCAGAAGGAATAAAATTCATGCCAAGGCAAAAAAGACAGGAAGCATTAAACTTCGATCGAAATTTGAAACTTTGAGAAGGGAAATAAAGATAGACATTAAACAACAACATGATTTATATATAAATTACATGGACAAGTCCCAGAGATTTCTATAGGTACATCTACACTAGAGTTAGGCTCTTGAAAGTTTGCATTTCCTTTGAAACCAATGTGAAGATGATCTGATTAGATTTTGGTAAAATTTTATAAAAAAAAAATGATGCCCCTTTGTGGACTTAAGCATTTTGGCAAAGGAAAAGGTTGTAAGCAAACTGTCTCAAGAACCACTAGGGCAAGGCACTTGAAATTTTGCAGGCTCTTTGGAACCAATGTGTAGATGATCTGATGAGATTTTGGTATAATTTTATAAAAATTTGAGGAAATTAAGTCCCTTTTTGGACTTATAATTAGGCATTATGGCATGTAGGAAAAGTTTGTATGCAAAATATCTCAAGAACCGCTTTGGCTAAGCTCTTCAAATTTTGCAGGCTGTATGGAACCAAGATGAAGCTGACCTGATTAAATTTTGATTTAATTTTATGGAAAAATGACAAAATTATGCTTCCATCTGAACTTTACTGCTAAGCTGATTGAAACCAAATTACATAATATAGAGCCTCTATGGGATGAGGCAATAAAATTTTATTTGTGGGATTTGTGTCACCTAACCAAGATGGCTTCCATGCCCTTCATACATGGTAAAAACTCTATGGTAATCTTCTTTTCAGAAACAGAATGGCGCATGACCTTGAAACTTGGTATGTAGCATTGGGGACTCAGTAGACCATGATCTATTATACATCAAGTAGAAGTAAAACAAAGATCAGGAATTGATACAATTAACTTACTCCATCCATAAAAGACACCAAAGGGAAAGAAATACAAACATTAAGCGACCAGACCATAATGGAAACCTAGACAAAGGAAGGCCATATGGACAGTTACTTTCCCACAAAATGGCCATATGGCCATCCAAAATTAAAAGACACAAGTGATACACACTGTAAGTAACAAACAACAACATAAATAAATCGCCACAGAAGAGCCGCCTTGGAACGGTCAGTGGAAGATTTCCACTGGGGGGGCTTAAATCGATTTTACGTGGCCACAATCCTCGCCCTTACTTCCGTCGCGATTTAGACAAATAATTTGTTCAGTCCGCATGAAGGCCTCCTAACTCATCAGTTCAACATCTCCGTGAACACAGAAATCAAAGAACCACAGAGGTGAGACAACGGTGAGGACTCGACAGCAAGAAACCACTGAAATGCTGGAGCAAAAGAAAACCAACAGTTAGACTCCGATGAGCCCAACCAGAGACAGAGCATCAGGCACCAACCAACATTATCTCTTTAATTTTCAATAAGCCTTTACGTTGGAGCCGTCATAGAATCTGAGGCCTGACCCACCGGCGTGCAATTAAAGAGGGAAGCAAAGTTGCCAACCGTGATTGGGTTAACTACCATGCATGCAGTCTGTCGTATAATATCCATGTTGTACCCAATCTTTTTATATCGAAGAATGATTTTACGAAATTGGGTGCTGAAGTCATTGCGGTTATATAGTTTTCTGAATTTATATACTAAGTCACCATAAAATTCGGGTTCCGATAGACCTTGTTGCAGAAGAGATTTAAGTCCAATATTGAATTTTGAAATTAAATCAGAATGGCTTCTATAAAATTTTGAAAAGGCTTTGCGTAGTTTATGGTACCGATAATCCTGATTAAGAAGTTTAGCCGTTAATAATTTATTACGAGTGTTGAAGTCAGTTACATGACTACACACTCTAGCAAATCAAATTAATTGCGAAATATAAACGCCATAGGATGGCGCACGAGGAACATCACCATCCAAAAAAGGAAAATTTACAATCCCAAAATCAAAGTCATCGCGTTTATCATAAATTTTGCACGAAACAAATCCATCTACAATAGATAGATGTAAATCCAAAAACGGGGCCTCGGTATCAGAAGAATTTACTTTATTTAACTGAAGTTCTAGGGGGTAAATCTGACTGATCAAACCATCAAAATAGGTATTATCAATATTTAATAAATCATCTAAATATCTAGAAGTAGAGCTAAAAGCTTCAATAATTTCAGATTGGTTATCAATGGAAAGCGACAAAATGAAGTCTCTTTCATAACAATACAAGAACAGATCAGCCACAAGAGGTGCGCAATTAGTACCCATCGGAATACCCACAATTTGTCTAAATAACTTAGTACCGAATCTAATATAAATCTTGTCAAGTAGAAAGGTGAGGGCATCACACACTTTCTGACATGACCAAAGTGTATAATTCTTATGCTCTTTAGAAGTGAAAAATGCATTTCTGACATTACATGCAAGATAGAGAGAATCTTCCCTGTGAAAAGCCCATTCAATTAAATCATTAAGCTTTTCTTTTATAAGATTATGAGGAAGTGTAGTGTAAAGAGTGGAAAAATCGTAGGTAGACAGACTAGAAGCACGAAACTGTCTAGATTTCAATTTATTTAAAACCTCATTCGAATTTTTTATAGACCAAAACAGATTTCTTCCTGATCTTTCAAAGACTTTATCACAATATTTAATTACATGCGTTTTAATAGCAGTAAGACAGGAAGTTAATAATTTAGAAAGTTCAGTGGTAGTGCAAGAACTAGAATTTGCAATAAACCGTGATCAAGGCCCACTTTGTTCACTTAGTCAGTTGCTGTGAAAAAGACAAAACTGTCAATTATTCTCATTCTGTTGTTGTTGGTGGCATCAAATTTAATATTCCTAGCAAATTAGCTCAGATGTTGACCTTGACTTAATTTACATGTATGTCAAGGTTGTATTTGGTCACATGAGCATTCCAATGGGAAAAAGGCAAAACAGGATTGTTTTGTGATTCTTTTGTTGCCTATGGCATCAGAATGGCTATATGTGTATTGTAGTCAGCTACCGTAAATGAAAGTTGATAACTATAGACAAGATGACTACTGTGCCCATGTGTGGTAATAAGGACAGGAAACTCTGCATTTCATGCATTGGAAGGCTAAAATTTTCAAGCCACCATGGTTTGTTGAAAATCATAATTGCTAGAAGTCGGGCAAGTTTTTCGTGCTTGACCTCTGGTGAGCGTAGTGACCCATGGGCCTTTGTTTAACCTATATTTTTTTTATTGAAAAACCTGTAAATAACCTATATTTTGAGTAAGTAGAACCTGTAAAAAGCCATAGTGGCCCATGGGCCTTTTTTTAACCTATATTTTTTATTGTTTGTTTGTTTGATTTGAGGTTTAACATTGGATTTTGGAGACGTTGCTTCCAATTTTGTGGGACTTTTACCCGACAGTGAGATGAAATGATATCTCAAGCCCTGTCGCCCAATGAAACCAATAGGGTTTATTAGCATGGACGGTCCGCCTCGCACCGCGGTTCCTGGACAGGCTTAGATCCTCTAAGCGGTTTACCAGTACTAGTGTACGGGCCGGATTCAGCTCTGCGTGGAAGCATCATGCAGCCCATATATTTCTTCAAGTCCCTATGGGCGGGGGCTTATATTTTTTATTGAAAAACCTGTAAATAACCTATATTTTGAGTAAGTAGAAACTGTATAAAAGCCTATATTTTCAAAGTGGGCCATTAGGAGGCCTGAAAAGAGGAGGGTTTGGAGTTGCTGAATCTGACTCTGAAATGGTAGCGGAACTGGTTGGACAATTCAATGATGCGTTCAGTAAAAGTGCGTTCAATGCTCCACTGACTGGAAGATCGGCCCCTTTCATGGATAATATTGAACATCGTGACATCGGAGGGCATTATCAAGTTAATAAAAGACTTGAGTCCATCTAAAGCTTTGTGACCTGATGAGCTTCATCCTAGACTAGAGTCCTGACAGAACTAGCAAATGAGCTAGGTCCAGTTTTTGCACATCTGTTCCAACAGTCTCTTGATATGGGTGAAATCCCCAAAGAATGGCTTCTAGCGAACATTTGTCCACTCTTTTAAAAATGGAGATAGGGCTCTTGCTCTTAATTATCACCCTGTATCTCTGACTTGTGTTCCATTTAAATTGCTTAAACATACAATCTGCTCAAATGTCATGGCCCACTTGGATGAATTGTCAGACAGGCAACATGGATTCCGGAAAAGACAGTTGTGAAATGAATGGGCAAAAATATTAGACAAAGGGAGACAGGTGGACACATTTATTCTGGACTTCAAGAAGGCTTTTGACACACACCCTCCTGTCTGCAGCTACTGAAATCCAAATTATTTTGTTACAACATTGTGGGGGATGGGGTGGGAGTAGGGGGTGTGGGGGGGGGGGGGGCGAATCTCAAATTGGTACAGAAAAAAAATAATGTGTTATTGTTAATGGTGAATCTTCAGAGTGGGCTCCAGTTTTGTCAGGGGTCCCACAAAGGACTGTTCTTGGCCTACTGTTTTTTTCCTGTACACTAATGATATTTCCCCTGACATTGACTCAGAAATAAGGCTTATAAGCCTTTTGGTCTTATTGGGCAGTAGGCTTGAGATGTCATTTCATTTCAAGTCGGGAAAAAGTCCCACAAAATTGGAAGCAAGGTCTCCAAAATAACCTAAATAGTGTTGATGGGGATGTTAAACCTCAATTCAAACAAACAAATCACGACTTAGAAATAACAGAGTTCTCTTTAACTCCAAATTTGGAGTAATGTACTCCAACTTTTTGGAAAGTCTCAATAGAAAAGTATGGTAAAACTCCAACTTTTTCTGGATGACAGCATTTTTGCTCCAGTTGCATTAGGTTGCTCAACATAATGTAAACAAAGCAAGGCCTATCTTGTGATTTAAAAAGTTCAACAAAATCCATGTTCAAACAGCACACAAATTTCATAATTTGAACATCGTTTTTGTTGTTCGGCCCATCTGACAGTGGCTTCAAACAGCCATGTGTATAGGTATTTATGCAAGAAAGTAATTTCACCTTATTTTCAGTGCAGTATAGTATATATATATTTCATATGCATTTGCAATCTTTTCAAAATTTTATTCCCATTTTTTCTTTTCAGAAAAAGGCACAGATGGAAACCAGGCCTCAGAAAACTGGGGTCTGTATATGGAGGTGTGCGACATTATCAATGAAACCGATGATGGGTGAGTTTTCATGTTAATGAACCTCTTTAGCTTTAGTTTATATCACTATTTGCTGAGAACTCTGTTGGCTTAACAGTGATTTTTGGTGAATTTTAAAGCCTTTGCTCACCAGCCTGCCAGTGGAATAGTGGAATTGAGGGCTTTCTTGTGCTCATAGCTCCAGTTATTGGGGACAATTTGGGGATAATGTTTCTTATTTCTTATGTTATTTATTTGTTAAGACATATGTTGGGTTCTTGTTAGAATTGCCTCAAGGAGGTAAATTATAAAAGTACCCATTACTTGTCTTTATACAACCCGCAAACGAAGTTTAAGTGGGGTATACTGTTTTCACCTTGTCCGTATGTCCGTAACACTTTGGCTTTCCTTGCATATCTTGCTTAATAGTTTACAGAATCTTATCATTTTGGCATAAATATTGATATTGATGAGATGCTGCTGCTACATGAAAATAAAGGTCCTGCGATCAATACTGTTAAAGTTATTCCCCTTTGTAATTCTTGAAAACTTGTCCGTGACACTTTTGATTTTCCTGTATATCTTGCTTACCGTAATAATTGTGTATATTGTTCTACATTAATGACACTTATATCACACTTGGTGCCTGAGGTAAGGAATCCGTTGTAGTAAAATATTTATCAAGGGCCCATTACTGTTGGAACTATGTCTCTTGATAGGTTTTCATTTAACATAGCCATTTTTTGAGGTCTAATAATGTTAAAGTGTATAGGGAGTGGGTACCTTGTTAGCGCGATGTTGAACAGATGCTTAAAACTCATCAAATAGATTTTGTGTTTCAATTGTGTTTATATTGTTCTACATTAATGAAACTTATATCACACTTGGTGCCTGAGGTAAGGAATCTGTTGTAGTAAAATATTTATCAAGGATGATGATAATTCACACATGAATGCTGCACCTGTTAATATTGATTTTGGCTCACATGTTTCAAAAGGGACTCTTTTAAACTATTTCATATCATCTGTGTTCAGGACCCATAACTCATTCTTCTTCAAGCCTTATCTTTCTGAATATTTATTTAAGCCACACCCATTTCTGTCTATCAACCAATCAAATTACTTGATGTAATTTATTGCTACAAATTCATAAACTGAATGTCAAACAGTCTGATCTGGATCTACACTGTTTGCAAAGATAGTGGGGTTGTCGTGAACAGCATGATAAGGGTTAACTCATTCTTCTTTAATGCTAGGTTGATAATGAAAACATATAAATGTGGTAACTTCCACAGTATTGAAGATCCTTTTGTGGTCATGGGTCAGAGGCCAAGGTCACAGTTGAGCATTTTTGAAAACTGTTTTCAGACTCGCATAGACACAGCATTGTAGCCGAGGTGATGGGTTTAAATATCTTCATGCATACATGTACATGTAATAATCATTACTTGAATTTTGAATGAACATACACGTAATTTTTGTCCCGCCTTCTATTAGCATGGCGTGATATAGGCGCCCGGTTTTCCATCCGTTTGTTCATCCATTCATCTGTTTGTCAAGGAGTCAACATTTGTGACCACCCTAGCGTTCACCCTATGGTTCAAGTTTATTTCTCAAGAACTATAAGAGCTTCATGAATGATACTTGGTACAAACTTGTATCTGGGGATGGCAACTTAAATGCAAGCATCCATACTTGACCTTGACCTACATTTTATGGTTCACTGACTTTGTAAAATATTGCGACTACCCTAGCGTTCACCCTAATGGTCAAGTTTATTTGTCAAGAACTATTAGAGCTTCATTAATGATATTTGGTACAAACTTGAATCTGGGGATAGCAACTTAAATGCAAGCATCCATATTTGACCGTGACCTAAATTTCATGTTTCACTGACTTTGTAAAATATTATGACCACCCTAGCATTCACCCTAATGGTCAAGTTTATTTCTGAAGAACTATAAGAGCTTCATTAATGATACTTGGTACAAACTTGTATCTCTGGATTGCAACTTAAATGCAAGCATCCATATTTGACCTTGACCTAAATTTCATGGTTCTCTGACTTTGTAAAATATTGCGACCACCCTAGCATTTACCCCAAATGGTCAAGTTAATCTTAAGAACTGTAAGAGCTTCATTAATGATACTTGGTACAAACTTGTATCTGGACTGGGAAACTTAAGTGCAAGCATCCATATTTGACCTTGACCTATATTTTATGGTTCACTAACTTTGTAAAATATTGCAACCACCCTAGCGTTCACCCTAATGGTTAAGTTCATTTCTCAAGAATTATTACAGCTTAATTAATGATACTTAATACAAGCTTGCATTTACGAATGGCAACTTTTATGAAGCATCTATGTTTGACCTTGGCCTAGATGTCATGGTTCGCTGACTTTGCGCCCCCACAGGCGCGACATAGCCTTCGGTGGAATTCTTGTTTAATTATTATCAGAGGTCAGGGTCACAGACTGGCAGCTGCTTCTGAACTCAAAAGGCAGTTATTTTTCAGGTCAAAGTGATCATTATCGTTATCATTATCCTTGTTACTCCTAAATATTACTCCTATACCTCAACTCCTTAACATACTTGATCTAAAATTTGAAAAAAAGGTACAATTTACTACCCAGTGTTGTGTCTAAAATAGCTGGAGTGGCAAACAGTGTAGACCTCAAGGAGACACCACATTCTGTTACATCTGTAGAGTCTCACCTGAGTTTATATTACATGTACATGTATTAGGCTAGGCCTATCTGTCTGAATACATGTACACAGAGTAAAACAGGACTTCTGCCAATCTTGTTAACCATTGTCCTGCTGAGCCCAGATGTGCCTTTATCTTTGAAACAATGTAGGTCCAGATCAGATGGTTTCTGAAAAAGCCATCTGATCAGGATCTACATTGTTTGTCATTCAGTTTATGATTTTGTTGCAGTAATTTGCATCATTTAATCTGATTGGTTGATAATAATTAGTGGGTGTGGCATATTTAAAAGGGTTAAACAGTAGAGCGTTTCTTTTACCATTTCAGACCAAAGGATGCCATTAAGGCTTTTAGAAAGAGGCTGAACCAGAATATGGGTAAAAACCACACAGCTATCCTGTACACATTGACAGTAAGTTAACTTTCACATGAGATTATTCACATTTCCTACTTTACAGTCCAAGGTGCAATGGCTTTGGTCCATCTGTTCAAAGCATTGTTTCCTGTAGCTTAATTCTGGATATTTTTTGAAATGTTTTCTAATTTTTCTCAGAAAACAGGATTTGTCATCTTATGTCAAGTCCTTTTTTCTGGGAAAAATATATATGAGACAATTTGCATGATAGAAGCCTCTGTGGTGTAGTGGTTATGCTACTCGCCTGATAAACCAGGGATTGCAGGACCGATCCCAGGCTTCTCCAGACATTAGAATGAGTCTTTAAACCGAGGTCCCGTCTCCGTATGACCTTAGCTGTTGGTGGAACGTAAAACTGAAACACACTCACTCACTCAATTTGCATGACATGTCAAGTCCTTTTTTCTTGGAAAAATAAGAAAAATATCAACAATTTGTCATCTGCTGAATTAGCATAGAGAGTGGTAAAGGTGAACTCTTATCTTGCTGAACATGATAAGCCCTAACTAAACAGTGAAGATCCAGATCAGATTCTGATCAGGATCTACACTGTTATTCAGTTTGTGAATTTAAACAAATACATTGTATAGAGTAATTTGACTGGTTGATATGGTAGTCGCAGATAAGTTTTACAAGGCGGAGCTAGGAATGTTCTATAAACAAAAAGGTAAACCAAGTCACCTGATTGTGTGAATTCAGCTGTAACACAAACAAAGCTGTGGCGTATACTGCCATTTAGTCCTCTTGAACAAAGCATGCAAAAGGCACTCTACCATATTTTCTGGTGGCATATATTTGACATATACCTGAATATCTCCACCTAGTCAATTTTACTACTACTACTATACCGATAGTCAGAAATGGCAAATGAGTGCATCATAATTAATTATTCAGCAGGATAATGGTTACCAAACTGTTATCTGTTGCAAAGGTTAACTTTAAGAATATTTAATATTGTGGTGTTTTTGCTGAAATAAATGTCAGTTGGTTTTGCAATGCTAAAGCATTGTAATTGCTCCACACATATTTTTTCAGCAAAGTATAGTGTACATGTATAAATTTGCCCAGCCATACTAACCCATTGCATGCGGGAAACCCCTAAAGGGGTCCTTGGCAAACAGTGCAGACCCAAATCAGACACTGCAAAATATGGCGTATGATCAAGGTCTGCACTGTTTGCTGACAGAATTTTCCATCAAAATAGAATAAAGAAAATGGCATGACACCCCTAATATGAAAGTGGGCTTGTCCAACATATAGCAGTGGAAGAGTTCACCAGTATACAATGGGTTAACAATCTGAAGTAGCAACTCCATTAGTTTTGGACAATGGGTTCCAGCTTATTTATGGTATGATACATAATGTTTACATGGATTCTCAGTTTTCATCCAAACCTAGGTGTCTTTGAAATAAAATTTTTTATTCATCCTATACTGCCAGTATTTATTAACCCTTGTCCTGCTAATCCCGGATATGCCTTATCTTTGAAACAATGTAGATCCAGATCAGATGGCTTCTGACGAAGCCATCTGATCAGGATCTACATTGTTTGCCATTCATATTGTGAATTTGTTGCAATAATTTGCATCAAGTAATCTGATTGGTTGATAATCGGTAGTGGGTGTGGCATATATAAATGTTCAGCAGGACAAGGGTTAACATAATCTAATATCTCCATCTTGTGCTCACCAAGGCTCATAAAAGATGTAAATGACTAAACTCATTCAATGAATATATAAAATCGTTTGCAAGAAACTAACAACTACACTTCTTGAATCAGTGGAAGGGAGGGAATGACCATATAAAAGATTTCATGATCAATCTCCATGAAAGAATGTTGCCGACCTGGCAGATATCGAACATATGACCTCCTGATCACTTGTCAGATTCACATCAATCTGAACTACTAAGGTTGGCCATGTACTTTGTATGTAATGAGACATCTCTTCAGAATCCATACTCCTGTCCACATAGCTCCAGATAAGGCACTTTTTCATCCAAAAAGTACTGACATTTATCCTATTTCTCCATGAAAGCATATGTTGTGGGTACTTATTAGAAGTGCCTCATCAAGGTGCTTCTTATGAACACCCACTACATATGTATTCTGGCAGAAATAAGAAAAATAATTTTTGGATTCCCCCTCTTATCTGAGGCTATGCCTCCATCTCATTAACAATTTTGACTATGCTTCCTTTGTACAAGAATGGATGCATTACGAAAACACGCCTATACAAAATCATTTACACCGAAAAAAGAAAAAAAAAATTAAGCTGAAATAATGTGATATTTTTCTTATTTCTGCTCAAAATATAGACTGTGGGTACTCATTGGAACCGCCTCATTGGGGTGGTTCTAACGAGTACCCACAATCTATATTTTAGATCAGAAATAAGAAAAATAAGGTTTACCGCTGTAAACCCCAGTTTTCCTATATAAAAGTGGGGATCGAGGGAGTCAAAATTACAGAGGCATATTTTCGTAATGGTGTCCAATTCAAAGAAGAGTCCTCTTCAGAAGCTCAGGCAAAATTGAAATTCATGAAACTCAACAAAGGCTTGTTTCATAATAACATGAGATGACCTCTCAAATAGGATCCACTATTGTCAGCAAAATATACATGTACATTGTACACTTGATGAGATTAATTTCACCCTTGTCCTGCTGAATATTTAAATATGCCACACCCACCACTAATTATCAACCAATCAGATTACTTGATGCAAATTTTTGCCACAAATTCATAAACTGAATGACAAACAATGAAGATCCTGATCAGATGGCTTCTTCAGAAGCCATCTGATCTGGATCTTCATTGTTTGAAAGATAAGACATATCCGGGATCAGCAGGACAAGGGTTAACTGTAGAATCAATAAATTATTTGTACATTTTTTTTTCAGTGTCTTGAGACGTGTGTAAAAAACTGTGGCAGAAGGTTTCATATACAAGTGGCAAACAAAGACTTTCTGAATGATATGGTTAAAGTGATAGGACCAAAATATGACCCACCACAGGTGGTACAAGAGAAAGTTCTCAGCTTGATACAGGTGAGCTCTTACCAGGTTACTTAGGTTTTAGCTTGGTCCCCATTACCACTCTCACACATTTCGACACACAACACACACACAAGAGAAAGAGAGAGACAAATAGGTATTAAATTAAATTCCATGGCAACAGATTATAAGGAGGGTATTTGGTGACAATTGAAGTACAGAGCCCAGTTGTTCAAAACATTGTTAGCTTAACGAGCTTGTTAGTGATGAAATTGTTAACCCTTCTAGCAAGTACATTATCTAAAATATTGGTATTTTTGCTGAAAAAATATGAGCAGCTTTTGCATGTGCAAAAGCTGCTCACATTACTTCAGCAAAAAATAGCATATTTGCCATATTAAATGATCACAGTTTTAACGATTTGTTAACTAATGACATCGTTAGTTTTGAACAACCGGCCCCATATGTATAATTTTCCTTATTTTCCATATAAACCAATGTTGTGGGTATTTATTAGAGCCCATAACATAGGTTTTTATGTAGCACTGACCAAAATTATCCCTCTCATATCACCAAATACCTACCTTATCTGTTGCTAAGGTAATATATGAGCCAGTGCAAAGGAAATGGTACTAGTTTGCATTTGTGACCAGCAAAGAGTCTGATTGGGCTGCACATCTGTACAGTCTGATCAAAGTCTTCACTGGTCACTCAGGTCATCTGTAGATCCTGATTTATCTCTAGAGCGAAAAAGCACAACACTCATATGGGTGCACATAGCCCCAGATAAGGTGCTTTTTCATCTGAAAAGTATTGACCATATTTTTCTAACTTCTGCATGAAACATTTGTTGTGGGTTCTTCTGTACACACTGTACGTTGTTTTTTTTTCCAATAAACTACAGTCATCAATTATTTGTTTAATTCCTAGACATGGGCAGATGCTTTCCGGGGAACACCTGATTTGAAGGATGTAGAGAAAGTGTACCTAGACCTTAAAGCTAAGGGTATTGAGTTCCCTATGACAGACCTTGACCATCTAGCTCCCATTCACACACCAGCCAGAGTAAGTATCAATTACAGTCAAACAGTCAATTACAGTCAAACAGTCAATTACAATCAAACTACAATGGCTAAAACAGCTTTAAACCTTATCTTGCTGAATATTCATTTAAGCCACACCCATTTCTGTCTATCAGCCAATCAAATTACTTGATGTAATTTATTGCTATAAATTCATAAACTGAATGCCAAACAGTGTAGATCCTGACCAGATGGCTTCTTCAGAAGCCATCTGATCTGGATCTACACTGTTTGCAAAGATAGGGGTTGTCGTGAACAGCAAGATAAGGGTTAAGGGTAAATTTATTCTAAACAGGGATAGTTTACCCCACTGAGGTTAGGAAGCTTAATAGAAATAGCTTTTTGATTTTGTTCAAAATAAAGGCATGTTGTATGTGCTTATAAGAACTGCCTTTTCGTGGACATTCTTGTCGAGGTCATTCACACAACATAGATTTGCAAGATAAATTAAAAAAATTCGGACAAATTTCTCACAAATATATTAATACCAGCAATTATGGGAAATGTATTTCCAAAGGACTCAAGAATGACTTCGAAGAAACTGAGGTAAACATAAAAATTCGCTGTAGACCAGGTTCTGTATAAATCTTTCCAAACATTTCACTCCATTATCAGACCAGTTTTTTAGCTCACCTGAGCCTTTAGGCTCATAGGTGAGCTTATAGTATAGCCATGGTCCGTCGTCCGTCCGTCCGTCCGTCCGTCCGTCCGTCCGTCCGTCCGTCCGTCCACCATTTTCAAAGATCTTCTTCTCCTATACTGCAGGGCCAATCAAAGCCAAATTTCATATGGAGCCTCAGTGGGATGGGGGAACGAAAGTTTGTTCGCGGGGTCTGGATCACATGACCAAGATGGCCGCCATGCCCATATATGGTAAAAAGCCTTCAAAAATCTTCTTCTCCAGAACCATAAGGCCAATGGCCTTGAAACTTGGCATGTAGCATATGGTACTCGGGCCCATCATGGCTTGTACAAATGGTGACCCTGGGTTGACCTTGACCTATTTTACAGCAATGTCAAATATGCCAACTTAGGCTTTTGCATGGAGAAAAGTGAAAATAATGGATTTTTAGGAAACCATTGAAGACAGTGTCACCAAAATTTGTAGATCAGGAAAAGTAATTGAATACATGAAGATCTATGGGTTAGAAAGGTCAAGGTCATTCATTGACCTTAGACCAAGGTCATTCAGGTTCCAGATTTCAAACATTTTTTTCTCAGAAACTACCGAACCAATTGAAGTGAAATTTGATATGGAGCCTTTGTGAGTTGAACAAATGAAAAGTTGCTCATATGGTCTAGGTCACATGACCAAGATGGCGGCCACGCCTATATATGATAAAAAGCCTTCAAAATCCTTCTTCTCTAGAACTGTAAGGCCAATGGCCTTGAAACTTGGCATGTAGCATATGGTACACGGGCCCATCATGGCTTGTACAAATGGTGACCCTGGGTTGACCTTGACCTATTTTACAGCAATGTCAAATATGCCGACGTAGGCTTTTGCATGGAGAAAAGTGAAAATAATGGATTTTTAGGAAACCATTGAAGACAGTGTCACCAAAATTTGTAGATCAGGTAAAGTAATTGAATACATGAAGATCTATTGGTTAGAAAGGTCAAGGTCATTCATTGACCATAGACCAAGGTCATTCAGGTTCTATATTTCAAACATTTTTTTCTCAGAAACTACCGGGCCAATTGAAGTGAAATTCAATATGGAGCCTTTGTGAGTTGAACAAATGAAAAATTGCCAATACCATCTAGATCACGTGACCAAGATGGCGGCCACGCCCAGATATGGTTAAAAGATTTCAAAATTCTTCTTCTCCAGAACCGTAAGGCCAATGGCCTTGAAACTTGGCAAGTAGCATATGGTACTCAGGCCCATCATAGTTTGTACAAATGGTGACCCTGGGTTGACATTGACCTATTTTACAGCAATGTCAAATTTGCCGACTAAGACTTTTGCATCGGAAAAAAGTGAAAATAATGGATTTTTAGAAAACCATTGAAGACAGTGTCACCAAAATTGGTAGATCAGGTAAAGTAACTGAATGCATGAAGATCTATAGGTAAGAAAGGTCTAAGGTCATTCATTGACCTTTGACCAAGGTCAATCAGGTTCCATATTTAAAAAAAAAAAAACATTTTTTTTCTCAGAAACTACTGAGCCAATTGAAGTGGAATTCAATATGGAGCCTTCGTGTGTTGAACAAATGAAAAGTTGCCAATATGGTCTAGATCACCTGACCAAGATGGCTGCCATGCAGATATATAGTAAAAAGCCGTCATAAATCTTCTTCTCCAGAACTTCTCTAAAAATCTTCTTCGCCAATGGCCTTGAAACTTGGCGTATAGCATATGGTACTCGGGCCCATCATAGTTTGTACAAATGGTGACACTGGGTTGACCTTGACCTATTTTACGGCAATATCAAAGTCAACTTAGGCTTTTGCATGGGAAAAAGTGAAAATAATGGATTTTTTGGAAACCATTGAAGAAAGTCTCACCAAAATTTGTAGATCAGGTAAAGTTACTGAATACATGAAGATGTATAGGTAAGAATGGTCAAGGTCATTCAGTGATCTGGGACCATATTTCAAACATTTTTTTCTCAGAAACTGCTGGACCAATTCAAGTGAAATTTGATATTGATCCTTTATGTGATGAACAAATGAAAATTTGCTGATATGGTTCAGGTCACATGACCAAGATGGTGGCCATGCCCATATATGGTAAAAACCCTTTAACATTCTTCTTCGGAACCGTACGGCCAATGACCTTGAAACTTGGCACATAGCACTCAGGCCTATCATAATTTGTTCAAATGGTGATTCTGGATTGACCGTGACCTATTTTACGCCAATGTCAAATTTGCCGACTTAGGCTTTTGCATGGGAAAAAGTGAAAATAATGGATTTTTATGAAACCATTGAAGACAGTGTCACAAAAATTGGTAGATCATGTAAAGTAACTGAATACATGAAGATTTATGGGTAAGAAAGGTCTGGGACCAAGATCACTCAGGTTCCATATGTCAGAAACTACTGGGCGAACTGAAATAAAATTTGATACGGAGCCTTTATGCGATGAACTAATGAAAACTGCTAATACGGTCCAGGTCACATGACCAAGATGGCGTCCATGCCCATACAAAGTAAAAACCTTTCAAATTCTTCTTCTCTGGAACCATAAGGCCAATGACATTGAAACTTGGCAAGTAGAATTGGGTACTTGGACCATTATTGGACGGATTTTTAAAAAAAATTGGACTTATTTACTCGGACCTATCATAGTTTGTTCAAATGGTAGCCCTGGGTTGATGTCAGGTGAGCGTTTACAGGACCACTGGTCCTCTGGTTTTTGTGATAGATTGGGCAATGTTAAATGAAAAACACCATTAGGTGAGATAAATATGTCTTTCATGACCAGTTGAAATGCACTTTTCAAAATGAACTGAGCCAGCTCAGAAGAAAAGGCACTTATCACATACGTTGTAAGCAAAAGGCCCAACCAAGCCAGCTCAGAAGAAGAAGGCACTTATCACATACGTTGTAAGCAAAAGGCCCAACCAAGCCTTCGTAGGCAATTTGTAGTAATAAATTCTTGACTGCTTGCATGGTGCTCCTGCAAGGTTTCCATTACATGTCTGCAAGCAACAAAGGCTCAGGCGAGACTGCACGTATGCTCAGTCTCGCCTGGGCCTTTGTTGTTTCCTATGCAATCAGTACTCGTTTCTTATGGGCTAGCTTAAATATATTTCTGATGTGTTCACATCTGCCTGCACATCCTCACAGTCTGGTCATTGTCTTTGCTGTGTGCAGTATGGATGACATTTGACCCCAAACTTCTTCCTTCTTCGTGTATACAGGGAAGGTTCTGCTCCGACTGAGTGGATGTGCAGGTTGATTTATGTCTTCTATGCATAGTCTAAATTGCTGATTTGGCTACATTTATAAGAACGCCTCCTATGTAAAAGTGCCGATCTGAAACCTTCCTGATGATTTTCACTGTATAATTTAACTGTAAAAGAGCACCATCTCTTTAAATGAGACATTAGCCAGCTAATCAATTACCTAAATGCTGATTGTGCTTCAAAAGATGGCCACCCCATACCTGTTCAATTTGAACAGTCCAGTTAACTTGTTGGATAATCGCTTGTTGTTGACAATGTGTGTGTGTGTGTGTGTGAATTCGGGTTTAACGTCGCTTTCAACAATTTTTCAGTCATATCACGACGGTGTCTGGTTGCGACAGGGAGCTCAATGCTCACGTTTATAGTGCTGCCTCACTGAAGTATCATGTCCCAGACACATTACATAATACCACACCCAGTCACATTATCCTGACACTGGATCGACCAGTCCTAGCTCTACCCCGTAAATCTGAGTGCCAAACGAAGAGCAGCTAGTACCATTTTTAACGACTTTGGTATGTCGCGGCCCGGGATCGAACCCAGTACCTCCCGTTCCCCGGAGCGGACACTCTACCAACTGAGCTATCGGGGCCAGTTTGTTGTTGACAATAGAATCCAATTATGTCAACACAACGTCAGACAAAAATTTTATTTACCTGTGTTAACACACTCACACAAACTCCTGTTGTGTGTTGCATAGTTCCGGGTGAGTTTCAGTGCTTGATTTGGCAGTTTTGGCAAAGAAAAAAAACAAAATAATCAGTATGTAATTTAGAAACCATTTGTAAAGAAATGTAATGGTGTTCTAGTTTTTTATGTTTTCCAATCGAAAATTGTTGAAAAAAATAAGGAATAACTAGGCAGAAAGCTGAACTTGTGGCATGGTTGGCTTGGCTGAACACTCTTTCAATATAAAACTCGTCAAACTGCTGTACTTTATGTTGTTGGCAAGATCTTACATAAAATACATGTTTTTTAATACTACTTCTTGGTTCTATTGGCGATTACACTAATTGATCATAGCTTGTATTTGCAAACGTTTTGCCCCTGTGATTGACGGCCAAGATGGCCCATGGTAATTTACTCATTTTAGACAGTAGTTGAATATTAGCCCTGAAACAATAAAAAGAGTGCACCGAATTGTTTTACGTCCCCGCCATTCGTAGAATGGTGGAAAGGCACATAGCATTGCCCCTGTCCATTCGTCCATCCGTCTGTTTGTCTGGGCGATCATGTCAGGTTTAGGGGCTAGTGTCAGGATTGGATAACAATAGAAAATGATTGGAAAATATTAAATTTATTCCATAAACAAAAGGTTTAGGAGGTTAACCCCTAAACCAAACAAAAGAAAATAACAAAAGAAATAGCCCTTAAACCAGACATGTTAAAATGTCCATTTGTCCGTCTGAAACTTAAACACAGTCAATAACTTTCTATTTCTGGATGGGTTTTGAAATGACTCGGCAGAAATGTTAACCATTGTGAGATGATGTACTGCCTGCAAAACCAAGGTCCGTACCTCAAGAAAGCACCAAAACTTACATAAAGATGATTTTGTGCCAAGGGACAATGTGTCAGCTTTATCCATTTCCCTATTACTGTAGCTGTATTTTGTTTCTAGACTTCAGGTTCAGACCCAGAGCCACCAGTCATCAACAGAAATAGAGGAAGTACTACGAACAGATCTGTGAGTAAACAAGGGCCAGGTGGTCAGAATATATCTTGTCATTTGTTAATGATTGTTATAACTTTAATCATTCAATATGTCAAGTAAGATAATGTTCTTGCTGAAAAAATGTGAAAAGCTTTGGCATTTGCAAAAGCTACTCACATTTTTACAGCAAACATTTTAATATATTAGATACTGTACTTGCTAGAATAGGTAACATTTTGCCCACTTATGATCTTTTAAAATTAATGATGCTTTGAATAACTGGGCCCTGGTCTGTTCATTGCGGATTTCAATATGCCATAAAATACCTAACAATCCAGCACCAAAGCCTTAATGTAGGAAGTAGTGGGCAGTCAGATTAGATTGTCAAGGTGCAGTTAATATGCCTTATGTTCCAGGACATTTTTATGCAGCTGCCATTTGAAGAATGGTGGACAGGGCATATAATGTTACCCCTGTCAGTAGATCTGTCCGTGTCTCTGTGTCTGAGATGGCATAAGTTTTCTTAATTGCACTGCTTAGTAGGGGCATCCATGTCCCTGCACTCCCAGGGGGCAGCATCCATGTCCCTTGGACACATTTTTAAATTTTAGTCTGGTGTAAAATGGGCCTTTTAACATCTGTCAAGTTAGTCTGATTGGCCTTCGCATCTACACAGGCTGATGTGAGTTCACTGGCTACTTCATTAAAGGGCAGTGATCCAGTGTGTAAAGAATATTCAGGCTCTGTCTGTGCCTTGTCCAGTACTGATAACAGAAATTCTCATGGAGAAATACAGCAAATTATCCTTACGTTTTCTATGTTTGAGATAGCAAACAGAGATAGCTATTAAATATATTTTGTAGTAAATATGGTTTATGGATTGATTTTCATATCCACCTGCACAGTCTTGGTTTTAAATTGTAGAAGTCTGAGCATGCAAAAAGAGTCCTTTTTTACCTATATTTAGTGAGGATAGAAATGCACACATGCAGCCTCTAAGCTGAGCTTTTCTCATGGTGACTTTACCGTAAAAATCCAAAAAAGTGGGACACCTTGTCGACTTGCTATAATTCTCCTAAAATTTCATGATCCAGCAGCATTCCAAAAGGTGCAAACAGAATGGCAACAAGTGTAGTCCCTGATCAGACTCGTCCTTCAGGAACAGTCTGGTCTGGGTCTGCTTTGTTTGCTTAGGCCTGTCTGTCCCAATACTTAGGATTGTTATGGTATGCGATATGTGTTCTTTTCTCATGAGCCTTTTTGTTTTGCCAATTTATTGTAAATGAAAAGTAATAGCTTCATCAGCACTATACAGACACACATTTATACATGGGGCCAGTCGCCCCCACCCATCGGAGCTTGATGAAATAGAATGGGCTTCATAGTCCTTCCACTCAGAGCCGCACATTAGTTCTGGTAAACAGCTTAGGGGTCTAAGCCTGCCTAGGGAAAGTGGTGTGAGTCAGACCATCCCTACATATTAACCCTTTTGGTTTGTTGGGGCAGCAGGGATTGAGATGTCATTTCAACTCAGTGACGGGTCAAAGTCCCACAAAATTGAAAGCAACGTCTCCAAAATGACCTAAATAGTATTGATGGGGACATAAAACCTCAATTCAAAAAAACAAAACAAACTTGGGGCAAGTTGTTCAGAACTAAACATGTCTTCAGTTACCGTATTGTCAAAGCATCAATAGTTTTATATGGCACTCAGATATGTAAGTTTATAGCTTTTGCAAATACTAATATTTTTTTTAGCAAAATCACCACTAATGACCAATAGTGAGCTTGTTAAGCTAACAGTGTTTTGAAGAACTCGGCCCTGAATTAGCACAATTATGTGTCTGCATACCAAAAGGTACAGCTTGGCAAGTTTGACCTATACAAATTGAAATCCGTCTATGTCCATCAAGCCACTTCAACTTCTTTTCTACTCTGTGGATATGCCAAGCTGCATAAATGACAACGGCAATATGCGAAGACTCGGCAGACTGCATGGATTTGCAGGCTGACCAGAATCTTTGCTTATTGCGCTATTTTAAGTGCACATGTGCTTATATGCTGTTAAAGGGTTCTTTATGCATGCTGAGACTTAATTTGGTAGATATTTAAGGGGAAATGGGAACACCTGGGAAGGCAAAATTATTTTTGTCTCCCATGTCAGAAGGTTTCAACTCTTAAAGGAAAGAATCTGCTCCTGAGGAGCAAATTCTTTACTTTAAGAGTAGAACCCTTTTTCCGTGTGACAGGGCATGAAGTCCCAAAAATTGTCTCCCTTTGAAAAATGGCGGAAATATCTGCCAGGGGCCAGTTGTTCAAAGCATCATTAGCTTAACGAGCTCGTTAGTGGTCATATTGTTAACTCTTTTAGCAAGTACAATATTGTAAATTTTGGTATTTTTGCTGAAAAAATGTGAGCAGCTTTTGCGTCCGCAAAAGCTGCTCACATTTTTTCAGCAAAAATTTCAGCATATTTGCCATATTTAATGATCAAAGTTTTAACAATACGTTAACTAACGACGTCATTAGTTTTGAACAACTGGTCCCTGGTGTTCCCATTCCCTTTATTTAGTTCGATTATTTTGAGCACTTTGCAAATTATTTTTTTTTATTAGTATGTAGTTCACTCATAGCTAAAGACAAGGAAAAGTACTGAGGATAATTTGGGGATAAGTTTTTATGCCCCTGCCATTGGATGATTCTGGATTCATAAATGAAGAATTTGCTCCGTTTCTTTTAGAGTACATGTATATCATATGGCACAGTAATTTTGAAAGTTTGTGTTGCCTCCCTTAAATTTTGTTTTTATTTCCTTTCAGTTCAGTTTATTGATCATTTTATTTCTTAGTCTGCTTATGTTGTTGAGGATGAGGAGGACGATAATGAGGTTTGAGTGTTGTTTTGTTCAGATATTCATAGCCCCAAATAAGATGGGGGAGGGGTGTCCACATATTATTTTTCTTATTTCTGCACAAAAAGGTATATTGTGGGTACTCATTAGAAGCGCCTCAGTGAGGCGCTTCTTATGAGTACCCACAACAAATGTTTTCATGCAAAACTAAGAAAAATATCAATACTTTCCGGATGAATAAAGCGCCTTATCTGGAGCTATGGATATTGAAATCAGATAAGCTCCTCCAATTTTAAAAATGGCCCATCATGCATGTGATGTTATGTGATAGGTCTGATGTGTATCAACATTATCTGAAGAACAAAAACTTGTTTGAGATAGAGGTGCTTGGATCCACTTAGGGTTACCTTATTCCTCCCATTTAGCACCCCGGGCACTTAAAAAATTTGCAAAAGAGGGGGCACTTATTAGAGACAAAACGCTTACCAGAATGGAGGGTTCAAAACCCATTACACATGGTAGTTTTCCATTAGAATATGGTAGATTCATAACATTTAAAGTACCAAGTGGTCAACACAGACACTCTGTGATAGCAGGGGGGTAGAAATACCTTGCATGATACGATCTACAGCAGATATGGCAATGTTTGAAAGGCTAATCGTTATTTTAGGTAAGCCAAAATATTTTTTCCTCTGACAGCAGAAGGGGGCTTATTAATTTGTTCTTGGAAAAACAATGAGGGGGTGCTTATAGGAACAGGGGCGCTAAATGGGAGGAATATGGTAATCATATATAGTTTCAGGACAAGAAATTTACCGATATATTTGTGAATAGGCATGTTTTTGTAATGTAGAAACTAGAGGTACTGTACTATCCAAGTAGCTAACACTAGGGTGCTAATCAAGACTATGTAGATGTGCAGGCTGCTGGTCTGCATCTTTGTTCATTGTGAAAACATGTCATGATATTGGTAAAATTTTAGCACCACCACCAAAAAAAAAGATATTTTTCAGATAAAAATCCTATTATTTTTCATATTTCTGCCCAAAACATAGATGAGGCAGTTCTAAACTGTTACCAAACCAGGTTTTCTCATGTCATGGCTCACATGGAAAGACAGAGTGGTGTACATTATGAGAAGAGTTTTTGCTGTTGACATGAACAGTCTGTAAAATGATACCTTTGGATATCTGAAATTTGAAATCAGATTATCTTTTCTTGCATGCAGATTGTTAACTCTTATCCTGCTATTCACGACAACCCCTATCTTTGCAAACAGTGTAGATCCAGATCAGATGGCTTCTGAAGAAGCCATCTGATCATGATCTACACTGTTTGACATTCAGCTTAGGAATTTGTAGGAATAATAATCAAGTGATCTGATTGGTTCAAATTCATGGATGGGTGTGACTAAGATGAATATTCAGCAGGATAAGGGTTAAGTGTCGCTTGCTGTACGTAAGTGGTGCATATTTGCTGGGAGCCGCCTCTGTGTTATAGCAGTTAAGCCTCTCATCTTCTTTAGTCCTTTCTATGACATTTTAAGCTTAACCCTTATCTTGCTGAATATTCATTTAAGCCACACCCATTTCTGTCTATCAACCAATCAAATTACTTGATGTAATTTATTGCTACAAATTCACAAACTGAATGCCAAACAGGGTAGCTCCTGATCAGATGGCTTCTTCAGAAGCCATCTGATCTGGATGTACACTGTTTGCAAAGATAGGGGCTGTCGTGAACAGCAAGATAAGGGTGAACCTGTTGTGTGGGTTCTCTGTGTGTGAGTATCTTTTGGGGGTATTTGCAAAACAAAAATATTCAGTTTTAAATAGTATGTAAACCCATTTAGTACCAGAAACCCAAAAGGGGTACCTTGGCAAACAGTGCATGCTCAGATCAGATGCCGCAGAATGCGGCGTCTGATCAGGGCCTACACTGTTTGCAAAACGTTAAGCCATTTTCCGAATACATTTTGAAAAAAACACAACCTGACACCCTAAATTTCGAAATGGACTCCTGCCATATATAAGGTGGAAGATTCCATTTGGTACAAAAAGGGTTAACTAATGATATTGTTTGTCCCAGATGTACTAGTTTCCTTACAGAGGTGAAAAATTTCAGAGAAATTCCTTTGCCACGGAATTTTGTCATTTCATGTAGATTAGGGGCTAATTGTTCAAAGCTTTGTTAACAAGCTTACTAGTGAGCAAAATATCAACTGTTCTAGGTAGTACAATTGGCCCCTGCCCATCGGGGCTTGAAGAAATAGATGAGCTGCATGATGCGCAGGGCTCAAGCTAGAGGGCAACTCGGGCGAAGAAGTCGCCCTATTGGGGCTCACTTCGCCGAATTTGGCGATGAAAGCGAAAAAAACTTCGCCCTGAAATTTCGCCCGTTTTTTTGTGTCTTCCTTGTGAACAGTAACGGTAAACTGACAAGGTGACGATAATCCTTCGATCCATTAGTGTCAGAAATCTCAGTAATTACACTGAACAAAGCTAACTGTTTATTCTGCACTTCGTCCCAGTTGCAGTTTGGTATACTGTTATGTAATTTAATTCTAACCGTTAGCTCATGCAGCTCGAGCCACTTGCAACACGCTTAGTAGTCTTGTACTGTCATAAATCTATCTCGGTTGATTGCACAAAATTTTTATTGCATTAAACTTAAACAGGTATATTTCTACCGTTAGCTTGTGCCAAGGTCCGGGTGCTGACGTACTTTGTTTAAAACTGTTGTATACAGTAATAAGATTAGTCTGACCGGTTCGTTCGTTCGTTCGTTCAAGTTAAGGCATTTTACGTCTGCCAAGGTCGAGCGGACTGAACTCCATAGCTCCACAGCGAGACGTAAGTTTTGTGCTTCTGGGCTGCGAATCGCGGCAGTTTGTCCAACAAGAGTCAATTGCGTTGGATTGCCTGTGCCCTGCCAAGGAAAAGTGAAGCACTGCCAGTTTTAGAAATTTTGAAGGCCGGTCTAAATTAAGCCAAAATGTAGACTAATCAGTGCCAATTCGGCTGCAAATCGCGATTTCTCTACTGTGCTTGAGAGCGGAAAGTAGGTCAACGGTGCTCTCTCTTGGGGCCGCACGATTTTGGCCATCGGACTTAGGCTGCCAATGAGGCATGCCTATGCAGGTTTCCATTCAGGAAAACGCACGGCTAACGGTCCAGGAAGAAGACTGGTCGCAAGTCTTATTCCCAACCAGCAGGCAGGATGAGAGCGTAACGATCCAGGCGTTGGTACAAGCCCTCAGCATCTCCTACCGGCTTAGCCATGCAGAAGTGCTGCTTGTAGAACCGCCAAGCTCCGGGGACGAACTCGTCGTCCCCCGCGTCCGATGACCTTGACACGTACAGAGTGCCATTCTCCCGATGTTGGAAGGCATAGCACTCTGTCGCGTACAGGTAGGTTCGACCCGTAGGCTTCCTGCTAAGCAGGTAGATGTCATGATCATCATAGCGCCGGACAGCTTGGCAGTCGTAGTGGTCTTGTACCCGGAAATGCTGGTCGATCGTCACGAAATCCATGTCCGGCGCGAGTGGCTGGTAGGCTGGCTTGGGCGGCGAGGTCTTGCGGCGCTGCTTCTTCGGTGGCTCAGGCGGTGTTGGCTGGGACGGCTCTGGCGAAGAAGGCGCTGGTGCAGGCGGAGGTGAAGGTCGCTGCAGTGTCGGCGCGGGCGCTGGCTGACGTTGGTCTTGAAATGGTGGCTGCTGGAGAGACCTCTATGGTCACTGTTGCTGGTGGTGCTGTCTCTTGTAGCGGTCTCTCCTTGGCTGGCTGCTGTGGCTTGGCTGTCTTCCTGGGTCTTGTTGGAGCTGGAGTGCTGAGATCCCAGCGAAGGCTTACTGTCACAAACTGATGGTGGAGGCCTGTTTTTACATCAGGCACCCCATGAAGTCGACAGGACTTCAGAAAAGCCACAAGTGGCTCAGGTAGACGATACTCTTTCATACAGACAGACATGATAAGAGCGTTTGTTGACTGTTCGAGAGCTGAACAGAGAATGTGGAATGGAATGAGACTGAGAATGTAGTCTGACCTATGGAACAGTTTTTAGGTAAAAACTCAATTATGCAACATTGAGATTGCAATATGCAATTTTGATATTCTGTTATGCTATATTCAGTTACAATTGTGCAACACTGCATTATTATATTCATTTTTGTAGTCTGCTTTTGGAATTTGTGTACTTTTCTTTCTGTTTCTCGTCCTATTTTGCAACTTGAAATTCCGCTTCTGCTTCTTCTAGTTCCCATTATTCTCGTTCAGTGGCGCTGCGATCGTTCTTTCGTACCATTCCCGTTAACGTCCGCCTGTATTCAGCAGATACCAAAAAAAATCTGCAAGCGTATTGGTGACACGGAGGAGTGAAAGAAACGAGAGAACTATATTTTTGGCATAAAACGGACGATTTGGGGACACTACACCCTTCCGGATAAAATCATTTACACATAATTTTTATTTTATATGTCAGGCCAGGAATCAGCTTTGCTTGGTTTGTTTTGTGTCCAAGTTTTATCTAAATATATCGCAAATGTGTTCAGGCCATTGCACCTCTAAAATACAAATTTGTTGTAAATACTTATAATAATTTTGTATGGCACAGTAAGGCTCCTGTCCAAATCGTGTAGACCTTGGTGAGACTGCTCCTTTATGATCACCTGAAAGCAAACAGTTACAACTCTCTTTCGTGAAAATGCTTTCAGATGAACTACGACTTACGTTCCATGTAACATTTATTTCTGATTTAGGGCATATCCAACGGAATTTCTAAAACTAGGCATTTTGGTTCTGTTGTTTGATTTGATGTTTTAACGTCACCGTCAACACAATATAGGTCATTTTGGAGACGTTGCTTCCACTTTTGTGGGACTTTTACCCGACACTGAGATGAAATGACATATCAAAGCCCTGTCGCCCAATGAAACCAATAGGGTTTGTAAGTGTAGTACTTCGAATAAAAACACACAATAAGTTTTATAGTTTTTATCTTGACTTTAGCACAAGTAAACAAATAATATCTTTCAGTCCCAGGTTCCAACAGAAACTATCCAGTTAGGATAGGAGTGAGCGGATCCGTAAGAAGTTACCTTACAGGTTACAAGCTTTCCTGAACACTGCTGACTGCTCTGAAGCTCCCAGTATTTATACAGAACAGCCAACAGGTCATAAAATCTTTATGGACATGACTTGTCCATCAGAAAGCCGGTCATAAAAATAGACTCATAAAATGCAGTCATTAATTGTCACTCAAATATTGGTCATAAAAGTAGCCACAGTAAACCTGATCATAAACTGTCCATCAACTGTCAGTCATGATAGTGCAGAATGCGGGCATGCCTTTACGGTATACCTGTGGCCACTTGTTATGAACAACCTTTTATACTGTTGGACAAATGTTAAAAGAACAATATTGAAAGTATCAATATTGTTACACTCCTTCCCTTCTTATTTTTTTTTTTTTTTTTTTTTTTTTTGAAGTTAAATTTTTAACATGTTAACATAAGTGATAAGAATTATACAAAAATCAGTCAACAGTCATATAATGTTATTTGCTTGATAGAATAATTTCATTATTCCTGTACAAAAGTCATCTCAGAATTAAAACACATATGTATTAATGTCATTTAGAGGAAAGAACACATTAACGATAGTATTCCTTTAACACATGAGAAATATAGTCTGTCATTTAACAACAGTCTTCTTCTTTTCTGTCACGCGGTGTCTAAGAGGTGAGAGTTCATCCTCCATTCCCAGTCCATCGCCGGGAATCATCAGTCGATGACGACACATCCAATAGTTTTGACATTTCTTTTGGTTTGTTGAAGACTTGTCTGCTCTCCTTTCTGTTATTGTCAGCTTCTCCGGGATGTCGATGAAAGGTACCCGATGTTTTACATTGGGTTTGTAAATGGTGTCCTCCTCCGTATTGTCCAGGCAATACTGGTTCTTAACCATAGAAGTAGGCCAAGGTTCATCTGAACAGCTCCTTGCATACTCCCGTTGCATAATTGGTTTATCCTGCGACCAGAAAAGAAGCATCCAAAGTCGGAGTACAAGAATGTACTACTGTTAAATATATTTAGGAACTTGTAGAATTTATTTTCTTCACCTTCGCGCAACTTCAGGTTAAACACAAAGGACTTTATGTTCTTTTTTTTTTTTTTTTCTTCACCCTAGTGCAACTTAAGGTTGACACCAAGGACTTCATTCTTAATTATAGTGATTCTGTTGATACACATTTATGACTTTACAGTTAATAAATCTAATTTGGGATACATTGTCTTAAGTTCCTCTACATTTGTGCTGGTGTTGGTATCAGTAACTAATAGTGGTGCGGAAGGTAATTCTCCCGTCCTTCCCTCGTGACCTTCGCCAGAGCCAACATCGTTGGGCATCACTCGTCGTCCAGCAAGCGTCACAGATCTCACAATGCTACTCTTTTCTTTGGCCAACCCAAAACTTTTTATTTGCTTAACCCTTTTCAACCAAAAGAGAATAACGAGGATACGTATTAAAGCTCCAATGCCAATTAAGAACCAGACCCACACAGAAATGTTCCCCGAATCATCAGGTAAGATTGCATTTAGAGAATCAAGCTCTTTTATGAGACCGTCCATGGGGATGTTATTTAAAGATTTCAAATGTTTAGGCAATAACGTGACATTGAAATTGGGTAACTTTGATGTCAGAGGTTTCCATAAATTAATTTCAGAAATGTTGAAAACGGCAGTGATATCATCAAATGGGTCATAGATTTCATACTTCGATTCGTTTTGATAAAATGCTGGGAGGTATAAGTAATTATTAGACGCAGTGCATGAAATAGGTAGTTTTACAATACCCAGCAGCGGATTGACCTTTACTGTAGAATCTCGTAGGTTTGATTCTTGACAAACAACGGTAAATTGTAATGACTTAGTAGTAGCTATAATCCATATTCCATTAACTAGATAATGTGCTAAAGGCTTGTTTGAAGATGGGCTGATTACGGTTTTGCAAAAGTTATTTATGCTGTCCTTATTGTCTAAATACAAAGCAAAGATACATAACTCACTAAGGTTAATTGGATAAATAGGACTCTCAATTTTGCAAAATGTTTGCAAAGGGTTTGCACAATGTTGGAGTTCGTAATCGTTTAATAATACATATTTGCTTTTATCTCCATTAACAGCAATAGCATTGGATTCCAAGGAGTATTTAGCCATCATGCCCAAGCCTTGGGCTTTAGAAGAAGTATTAAGTGGTATTGGGAGATTGTGGATTTTATAGATTTCATATTTAGAGTTTTCATCAAGTAAGGGAACAGATACCACAATATAAATGTGATTTTTATCTAAGACTGTGCGGTAGGTTAGAATGTTATAGAAGTCCCATAAGTTTGTTTCTGGATCGCTCGGTAGCTTTAAATAAAATGGTAAATGGGTTTGAATTTCCTCCAATACTCGCCTGAATTCATCTGGCGTTACTGTAATGGGAGATAAGTGACCTAATGAAAGCATATTTAGTTGGCTTTGAAGATGTTCCATATCTAACTGGGCTTTGTGTAAAATTCCTTTTAGAGCGGCCGTTAGCCTATCCATTTGTGCATAGGCTTGAGTGAAAGAAGCCAGTTCAGTTATACTCTTAAAAAGTACATCTTTTTCCTTGTCCATTTTATCCTCAAGTGTTTGTAAAGCGTCAGTTAACGTGTTTATGGTCTTACGATTTTCCCCAACTGCTGTTTGTGTTGAATTCAATATGGTCAAGCTGTCCTTTACGACATGTGCTATCCTATTTTGATTTTCGCTTAATGCTTTTACGTTACGTTTGATTGAACCTAGATCTTGTTCTGAAACTGTTCCAAACAAAAAACTTAATGCTGAGCCAATGAATGGCAATATAGATCTTTTATTTCTCACCTTTAGTGATTTAACAGTTGCAAACATGTTTTTAAGATGAGCCTCTGAAAATTTTAGTGATTGTAGTTCCTGTCTGAAATTATCGAGAGCTCCAATAAAGAACGTTTCGGGATGAAGGAATCCCCTTGAATTTGTTGCCGCAAACATTTTCTCTATAGTTCCGAGCGATTCCTCAACTGTTGCAAAGTCATTTTCCAACTTTGTTAAAAATTGTTCATAGGGGTTAAGGTCAATTACAAATGTAACGAGCCATCTTGATCTGGTTGTGGTAATTTCATTTAATTTTTGAAAGACAACATTTCTTTTGACCAAAACTGATTCGCTGAGGCCATAAAATAGTAGCATTAGAGAGAGACGCATGTTTATTCTGCAATAAATAAAACAAACAAAAATGTTAATCTTTGTCTAAAAGGCCAGCTACTGCCAAAAGTAAATCTTTCATGTTCCTATCTTTGTCAGTCTTTTGTTTCGACTTTTGCTTGCTTTGACTGCGTGTCTTTGGTTTCTTAAGATTTCCAATTAATGCATTTACCGACATTTTGTCATCACTGATGTAAGACCCATCAGATTCTGGGTTCGAATCATCTAACACCGAGCCTGGTGAGAGTTCATCAGTATTTTCAACTACCCTATTTCTGGCATCTCTTTCTTTGAGCCGTTTCGATAGTTCCATTAGAGGAATGTCATCCTCATTTGTGGAAGCGTCTCTCTCATGTCTACGTCTTTTTATCATTTTCTGAGTGGGTTCTTGCTCCATTTCTGACTCATCAGATGAGCTAGAATCTGGATCATTGGGAGGAACCACATAAGTAGCTCGCCTTAAAGTTCTACCTAAATTGTCTTTGGGGATTTCCCATTCTTCGATATTTGCTAACCGCAATTGTTCAGCATGGACTTTTACTGTCTGCCCACTCAACTGATCCTTGATAACAAAGCTTACTGGTCCTTTCTGTTCAATTATACGGAAATAAGGGCGCCAGTTGCTTTGCAGTTTGCTGGTCTTGCGGAAATTCTTATAGTACACAGGGTCCCCTATGTTAAATGAGGTATCTTTGCTGTTTTGATCAGCATATTTTGCCTGTCTTCGTTTTGCCCGTTTTAAATGTTTGTGCACAAGCATAAATGTTTTATGTTGTTGTTCAAGGGCAATCTTATGGGTTTCTTCACCTTGATACTTTCGCCTAGGTTGAAGCAAATTGTCCAAAGGCAGTACCACGTCTCTGTTATATAAGAGGAAATAAGGGGAAAATTTGGAGGATTCACTTATATTAAATCTCACTGCAGCTAGGGCTTGATTCAGATAAAGGTCACACCTATTAATATTATCATCTATCAGCTTGGAAAGTATGTCATGCATTGTTCGATGAAAGCGTTCTACCTTGGCATTACTTTGCGGATGATAGAAGGATGTTGTTACATGATCAATATTTAAGGCTTCCAGAGTTTCATTTACTACCCTGTTTTCAAATTCTGAGCCATTATCTGTTACAATTTGAAGGCACGTACCGTAACGTGGGAATATTTCTTCAAGAAGTAGGTGAGAAATTGTTTCACCTGTCTTATCAGGAATTGGGAACGCTTCTGGCCAACCAGAGTACCAATCTACAAAGGTTGCTATATACTTATTGCCTGAAAGTGTCACTGGGTATGGGCCTGAAAGGTCTAAGCCGATCTTTGCAAAAGCAAATGGAGGACTATCAGTCTCTTGTAGTGATGGCTTTTGTTTCCTAAGACCCCTCTTTTGACATGTTATACATTTTGAAACGTACTCTGCCACTTCTTTGTATAAGGTAGGCCAGTAGTACTTAGAAGCTATGGCATCAAACGTCTTGTCGATCCCCATGTGACCATTGTTATTATGAAATTGTAATAGGACTTTTTGCTTCAGATTTTGAGGCACATACAATCTTAGGATTGGTTGGTCATCCGGGCTACTAATATAGTAAAGGACATCTTCAAGCAGAATGTGTTTCCTTTCTTGGGATTTACCAGCCTTACCGTTTATTAAAAGTGTCTTGACAGCAAATATCTCAGTGTCCTTATCTTGTTCTGAAACAATGTCAAAGCCTAGGCAGCCCTTTTCGGGTGTATGAGTATCTTCAATTTCAGCAGTGTAGCTTGCAAATGCCTTAGGGTCAAAGCCGTTCGAATTCAGAGCATTTATTTCAAGGGTATTGTCATTAATATCGGGCTCTATAACAGTGTCAGCTGTAGCACTGTTGTACGCTTCAACAGGACGTGAGCCGGCCTCAGTGGCTCAGTCGGATGCGCGTCTGACTGGTGATCAGGAGGACGCGGGTTCGACTCCCGCCGGGGTCGACAACATTCTTTCGTGGAGATTGATCATGAAATCTTTTCTACGGTCATTCTCTCCCTTCCGCTGATTCAAGAAGGGCAGTTGTCAGTTTCTGGCGAAAGAATGTGCACTGTACTGGTTTTCCGCTTACGTATAAGCCTGCCCAGGAAAGTGTTGATAGGTAAACTGACCGGCTCAAAAATGACCTAAATAGTGTTGACTGGGCCGTTAAACTCCAATACAAACAAACAAACAAACAGGACGTGAAAGAAGATCAGCGCACGTGTTAGCCTTGCCTGCAATATATTCTATCTTGCAATTGTACCCTGCAATACCAAGTGCCCACAACTGTATTTTTCTATTCTGCATAGGCGCATCCAGAAGATACTTAAGGGGTTTGTGATCAGTACGTATCACAAACTCAGCATTGTGTAAATAGTGGTCAAGGCGTTGTAAGGCAAAGTGGATTGCGAACGCTTCTTTTTCAATAGTCGACCACCTTGTTTGGGTGTCACTAAGTTTGTGTGAAAGGAAATGGATGGGAACCTCATCTTTTATACCAGGTATAACGCTGTTCGAAGATTCACATGGTTGTGTGAGACACGCACCAATAGCTTTGTCACTGGCATCGGTATACAATATATATGGTTGGTTGAGGTCGGGGTAAGCCAATAAGGGAATGCTAGTTAAATGCTTTTTCAGTTCATCAAAAGCTGTTTGACATACATTTGTCCAGTTAAACCTTGCATGTTTCTTTGTAAGAGCTATTAAAGGGGAAGCAATTTCTGAGAAGTTTGGTAAGAACCTCCGGTAATAACTGCACATGCCGATAAAGCTTCGAACATGTTTGACTGTGGTGGGAGTTTGCATTCGTCTTATTGCTTCCAACTTGTCTGCATCTGGCTTAATGCCATTTTCCCCAATCACAAAACCCAGATAGTTTGTCTCTTTCTGAACAAAATTACATTTCTTAAGTTTCAACTTCAAACCATGTTGCCATAATCTTCCAAAGACTTGCTCAATGTGATTGAAATGCTCCTCTAAAGTGCTGGAATGAATCAAGATGTCATCTATATATGCAAAACAGAAGTCAAACCCTTGTAGGACCTCAGACTTGAGTTCTTGAAACATAGAAGGGGCATTTGCAAGGCCAAATGGCATAACATTAAATTCAAATAAACCGGCGTGGCAGGTAAATGCCGTTTTTTATGCCCCCGGAATCTAAGATTCTGGGGGGCATATAGTTTTTGGTCTGTCCGTCTGTTTGTCCGTTTGTCTGTTTGTCCGTTTGTCCGTCTGCAAAAACTTTAACATTGGGCATAACTTTTGAATGGTAAGTGGTACAGCTTTCATACTTCACATGTGCATTCCTTGTCACAAGACCTTTCAAGAGGTACCATAAATTTTGACCTCGTGAGCTTCACCTTGAGATTTGACCTACTTTTGACCTCCTTTTTAAAAACTTCAACATTGGCTATAACTTTTGATTAGTAACTGATAGAGCTTTAATATTTCACATGTGCATTCCTTGTCGCAAGACCTTTCTATTGGTACTATAATTTTTGACCTCGTGACCTTGACATTTTTCTCGGTCAGATTCGTCCATGGCAACTTGCCAGTATCCCGATTTCAAATCAAGTGTGGTGAAATATTTCGCTTTCCCTAGTAGGGCTAAAATTTCATCAATTACAGGCAGAGGGTAAGAATTTTTCTTGGTGATTTTATTAAGTTGCCTAAAATCTACACAAAACCGTTTAGTGTTATCTTTCTTATTTACGATAACCACAGGAAATGACCAAGGTGAGCGGGACCGTCGTATGACCCCAGCATCCAACATTTCCTTGACGGCATTGTCAATGACTCCTCGGTTGTTTAAAGGTGCTTTATAGGCCTTAAGCTTAATAGGGGGCTCTTTTCCAGTATCTATTTTCATTTTAATGGTATCAGTGTGCCCTAAATCGGAATCTTTTGACGCAAATATATCTGAGTTATCATCGACCAATTTTGAAATAACATCCCTATGTTGTGGAGGCACGTTGATGTCAGTGGAGTTGTATGTCTCCTCATTGTCATTGGATTTACTCACAGAGGCAATTTCCCCTGATTTAACAAGTGTTACTTTCCCTACTACACTGCCTCTACGTAAATTAATAGTTTTGTTTGTGTTGTTAACAATAAAAACTGGAATTTTTCTTGCCTTATTTAGCTTTCCAATTGAGTTGGTCACCATGAGATCTGGTTCGTTTGCCATGTGGCCTTGTTCTACTGGTGAAATTTGGTAAGTCTCAGATGATGGAAAAGCTGTGTTGTTTTTAATTCTTGCCCAACATATTTTTGATGTTTGAGGCTTAAGTAACGTCTTTGATGTAAGACGTGCAATGGAAGCAATGTGTATGTCTTCTTCTAGAGGTGCATATATTTTGCCAACCCGTAAACATCCCAAATCAAAATATAACCTGACACCATTTTGTGTCATCCAATCACGACCCAAGATTAAATTCCTGTTCATATTATCTACAATGCAAAAGTTATGTTTTTGTTTTGTGCCTTTAATATCAAAATCAATGTCTGCACAGCCTAAGACAGAAAGTGGGCTTCCATTGACAGATTGTAAATTTAAAGATTTCTTGGTTAGTTTTGGAGCCTGTTTAAGTGATTTAAATACACGTACATGCATAAGACTGATCTCGGCACCACTATCAACTACTGCTCTTAATTCCTGTTTTTCAATTTTTAATAGACACGAACTCGGACTACCACTTAACTCTACTTTATATATAGGTGTATTTAAATCAATTTTCTCCTTTTTGTCAGCCCCTGCGCAAAAAGGATTTTCTAGTTTTCCGAATTATTTTGTTCGGCCCTGCACTCGCGTTTGTAGTGCCCCCGTCTCCCGCAATTATAGCAGATTACCCCTGTTTTGTTATGCGGTCTGTTATTTTGATTTACAGCATGAATATGTTGTGCTCTTCGATAATGATTTGGTCTATCCCCAGACCCTTGATGTCTTGGAGGGCGTGAATGGCGCATATGATCAACTTCCATTGGCACATCCCTACGACCTAATGTTTCACCTTGATTTGTTCTTAAGTTGAATCTCCGCCTAAGATTTTGTTCCTGTAAGGCGGTATTTACTACAGCTTGAAAAGTATTTGGATTGTCTCTCATTAATTTCATTTTGAGACTATCTTGCAGCAACCCATCTACAAAGAAGCCTATTAATTGTCTTTCGACTGTTTGTCTATCAGTGTCTGGGGGAAAACTATCTTTGCCTAAAGTAAGTAACCTCTCGGCATAAATTTGGACGTTTTCCCCTACTTTTTGCCGTACATTTCTCAGAAGGGTAAATGCATGCATTTGGTCAGTGACGTCACAAAATCGGGCAGTTAATTCTTGTTTTAACCTAGCCCAGTTTTCCTGAGGGTAGTCATGCAAAAAACGTTGTATAAAATCTGAGACAGCCTCTCTACTTGAACGGAATGTTAATCGTTTAATCCCTTCATCTGACAGATTATCTAAAAGAGCTTGTTTCTCGATTGTTTTTATCCAATTTTGGAATTCTTTTGGGTCACCTGAATATGGTGGTACAATTAAAGACGAGCTAATAGACCCAATACTGTTAGTCACATTTGACAGTTGATTAGTAAGCCCCGTTATTTGGTTGGAAAAGGTTTGAAAAATAACTGCTAATTCTTCAACACCGGCCATTGTAAGAAGAGAAAGAGAGCAAAGTGAAAAATGTTCTACTCACCAGATTTGCGTTGATATTTCTGCCACTGGCTGAAGTTTCTGTGATCCTGGTCACGGCACCAAAAATCCTAGTGTAGTACTTCGAATAAAAACACACAATAAGTTTTATAGTTTTTATCTTGACTTTAGCACAAGTAAACAAATAATATCTTTCAGTCCCAGGTTCCAACAGAAACTATCCAGTTAGGATAGGAGTGAGCGGATCCGTAAGAAGTTACCTTACAGGTTACAAGCTTTCCTGAACACTGCTGACTGCTCTGAAGCTCCCAGTATTTATACAGAACAGCCAACAGGTCATAAAATCTTTATGGACATGACTTGTCCATCAGAAAGCCGGTCATAAAAATAGACTCATAAAATGCAGTCATTAATTGTCACTCAAATATTGGTCATAAAAGTAGCCACAGTAAACCTGATCATAAACTGTCCATCAACTGTCAGTCATGATAGTGCAGAATGCGGGCATGCCTTTACGGTATACCTGTGGCCACTTGTTATGAACAACTTTTTATACTGTTGGACAAATGTTAAAAGAACAATATTGAAAGTATCAATATTGTTACAGTAAGCACCGCTTTGGCTCGGTAGACTTAGATCCTCTAAGCGGTTTACCAGTACTGGTGTGCGGGTCGGTTTCAGTTCATGCAGCCCATCTATTTCTTCAAGCCCCGAAGGCCGGGGGTCTGATTCCATGTTTATTTTGTCACATGTTTATATAGATGTTCGTAACTGTTTGTGTTAAATGCATTCATTAATTTATAAGAAAATAGAAAACTATCTGACTTTTTATACTAGATTTTTGGCTTCAAGTGACAAAACGCAAAGGTTTCCACTTTTTGACAAAACACAACGCGAAGCAAATTCTTTCATACCGGAGTGCAGGTGGAAAACCCGCACCTGCTACAATGTAACATATCAAGCGCTGGAAGCCTCTGTGGTGTTAAGGTTATGCTACTCGCCTCATTAACCAGGGATCGCAGGATCAACCCCGGGCTTCTCCAGAATTTCGGATGAGTCTTTAAACCCAGGTCCCATCTCCGTATGACCTTAGCTGTTGGTGAGACGTAAAACTAAAAACGCACTCACATACCAAGCGCATCCCACCATTAAACACATCTTTATAATTCTGACCCCCTCCCCCGCCCCTCCCCACACACACACTTGATCCCCACTTTTATAGAGTAAAACTGGGATTTACAGGAGTAAACATTATTTTTCTCATTTCTACTCCAAAATATAGATTGTGGGTACTCGTTAGAACCGCATCGAAGAGGCGCTTCTAACGTGTACCCAAAATGTATATTTTAAGCAACAGTCAGAAAAAATATCATCACGGCTTTTCATCTTACAATTTTTGTTGTTGTATTTTTCGGCGGTAAAATGTACAAATCTAATGCATCAAAAACAATTTTTTTTTTCTAGATTCTGTACACTTTAATAATAAGTGAATAAATAAATAAATAATGTCGTTAAGTTCAGACAGGTAAACTTGGGTACGCTGTACGCGGTCTAACTGTAATAAAACAAGAAGGAAAAAAAACTTTGGCGTAGACCTAATACATGGAAATACATGTAAGTACAAAATGGTTTGGATTCAGCCACTCCAATTGCCAAATCGTTACATGTAGAACTTGAAGAAATATGTAGTAGGCTGGTTAAGACAGTCGCGACACCAGCTCAGCAAGGTTTTGCTGGCTAAAGACAGACGGACGGACGAACTGACAGACGACCAGCTAATACTTTCGCGTTGTGATTCTGTTGGATGAAAGCTATCATGCCCAAGTCTAACTTATGAAGACAGACGGACATATGAATACGACAGCTGTCATTGTGACCACAGATACAATGTGGGTTGGGGGGTGGGGGGGGCTGAGAATGAGTAAGTTATGTTCAACAGAGTAACAATTGCAATTGAGGCACTGGTAAGGTTCCAGGGAACGAATCCATGCCCGCTTCGCGCGGTTATCAACTGAGCGGACCTATACATACTTCTATAATATCCAAACATTTGAGTTTTGAGTGAGGTTGCAATTAGTAACTAAAACCTTTATAAGTAACACCTCAGAAGGATCAGATTTATGAAAATTGTATGAATTAATCAATTTTAACAATAAATGCTCATTTCAAATCCATGGATTCGGCACAAACTAATCCCTCATGGTAATTTATTTTAGTAAATATTCAACGATAGAGTATTTTCCCCTTTGTCAAACAAGTATTAACTTTTAAGTAAAAATCCCGTTTCTCATAAATATATAAATAAGGAACCGCGCTGTAAAATTTATTTTAAAGATGCAAACGTACACATTATTGTAAATATCCAAATTATTATATAGCTGGATAAAATTTATCGCTGCTGGCTTGAATTTGGCCCTTGGAAAAGCGAATGCGATCTTCTCAAACGGACGCTTGTCATCGGAAAAAAATACGGCAAATCCACGGACATTACCGAACGTTACCGTCACCTCAATGACTGGTACCCCGTCTAACCACAGCAGAATCGAAACTGAATATTGCAAAATAGGATGTCCAAATGCCATATTTAAATACAAAGGTCTCAGATTAGAATGTGCATGTTGCATATTCAAATAAAGTAGTAAGATATGGAAAGGTTCATAATGCAAAGTGCGGTTTCAACAATTCATATTGTAATTGCACATTGCATAATTGAGTTTTTACCTTAATACTGTTCCATACTGACCGGTGACATTGACACTGCATTAGGATTTAATAAATTTTAAATATAGATGGTTTATTTGCCATTGATTTGTTTGTACATTACTTTTGCATCCATCAATCGTTTTCTTTTTTTTATGGACAACAACAAAAGTAGGTAGAATTTTTTTTATTTTGTAAGTGAAAATAATTATTACTTGCTGGTAAATATTCAGTTACTCAGTAATTATCCAAATTCATAAAAAATAACAACTGATTTTCATCTAGCGAGGTTGTTCCCCCTTCTTTCAAATACAATTGTGACAGGTACTTAGTGAACTGATCTATTACACAGAAACCTCTTTACTTTATAACACCTTTCATTATAACATGGTTGGATATAACAAAAGTTACAGCTTTCCCAAATACAGTAAAATTACTATTTTAAGACCACCTTTGGGACAGTTCAAAAGTGATCTTTAAGACCACTTTTGAACAGTCCCAAAAGTGGTCTCTGATCAGGGGTCACTGTATGCAGAAAACAGAAAGAATAACTGCAGCCAACCAAATAAGCTTTTTAAAGCAGAATTAGTCTTCATTTCAGGTGGTCTCAATAGTGGAATTGATTGATACCCCTATAAAACTCACTTTTCTCCAAATAGGGGTTTACAGGAGAACTCATTACATTGTTGTTGTTCGGCGTTAAGCGGCACCCACTTCTCCCTAGACCCAGCAAACTTCTCCCTATTTTCCAAGGAGGGAGAAGTCACTTCTCCCAAATTTTTTGGGCTAGCTTGGGCCCTGATGCGTCCACGCAGACATGAAACCGAGTGCACACAAGTACTGGTAAACCACTTAGAGGATCTAAGCCTGCCCAGGCAAAGAGGTGCAAGTCGGACCGTCAATGCTTTTAAACCCTATTGGTTTCATTGGGTGACAGGACTTGAGATGTCATTTAATTTCAGTGTTAGAGTAAAAGACTTAAAGTCTCACAAAATTGGAAGCAATGTCCCGAAAAAGAGTATAGATGGGGATGTTAAACCTCAAATTAAGCAAAGTACAATATATGGTATGTTTGCTGGAATAATGTGAGCAGCTTATGCATGCTGCAAAATATATTCATTTTCATTTTTCAGCAAAAATATCACAATATTAAATGTCCAAAGTTTAAGAGGAATGAATACACCTTCAGGGGAGGCAACTCCTGCAAAAGTATTTTTATTTTCCATGTTTTGTTTGTTTGGTTTGAGGTTTAACGTCCCCGTCATCACTGTAAAGGTCATTTTGGAGACATCGCTTCCAATTTTGTGGGACTTTTACCCGACAGTGAGATGAAATACATCTCAAGCCCTGTCGCCCAATGAAACCAGTAGGGTTTGTAAGCATGGACGGGCCTACTCGTACCGCTATGCCTGGGCAGGCTTAGATCCTCTAAGCGGTTTACCAGTACTCGTGTGAGGGTCGGTTTCAGCTCTGCGTGGAAGCATCATGCAGCCCATATATTTTTCAAGCCCCTATGGGTGGGGGCCTTTTTTTCCATGTCAATAGGGGTCAACTCTTAAAGGAAAGAATTTACCCCTTTTTATGTGGCGCAGAGTTTATAGAAAAGCAAACAGGAAGCCCTGAAAGTTGTCTCTTTTTGAAAACTGGTGGGCAAATCTACCAGGTATATTCATTCTCCTTAGCCCTTATCTTGCTGAATGTTCATTTAAGCCACACCCATTTCTGTCTATGAACCAATCAAATTACTTGAAGTAATTTATTGCTAGAAATTCATAAACTGAATGCCAAACAGTGTAGATCCTGATCAGATGGCTTCTTCAGAAGCCATCTGATCTGGATCTACACTGTTTGCAAAGATAGAGGTTGTCGTGAACAGCAAGATAAGGGTTAAACAATAGGGCATCATTGCTTTAAACAACTGGGCCCAGGTGTATCCTGGTAAGTTACCTTATAAAGGTGAAAAATATCGGAGAAATTACTTGGGTATAGAATTCTGTTGTTTCATTTATGTCAGATCTTTTCTGATCCTGATCACAATTTAATTTCAGAGATATTGTTTTGCAATGCATCTATTGATTTTGTGCTTTAATATCTGTATTACAAGGGTCAGTCAAGGAGTAATGAGACATCATGAATTCTGTTGGCTGATTCTTTCATGGAGATTGGTAATGAGATCTTTTCTATGGTCATTCTTACCTTTACGCTGATTCAAGAAGGGCAGTTGTCAGTTTCCAGCAAAAGAATGTCAACTACTTGTTAACTGCTTACGTAAAAGTCTGGGGCCAGTTGTTCAAAACTAACGACGTTGTTAGTTAACATATCGTTAAAACTTTGATCATTAAATATGGCAAATATGCTGAAATTTTTGCTGAAAAAATGTGAGCAGCTTTTGCGGATGCAAAAGCTGCTCACATTTTTTCAGCAAAAATACCAAAATTTTCAATATTGTACTTGCTAGAAGAGTTAACGCTATGACCACTAACGGACTAGTTAAGCTAACGATGCTTTGAACAACTGGGCCCTAGACAGGATATGTAGTTGGGTGATCCCAGCAGCTCAATATAACCTAAATAGATTTGATTGAGCCCTTAGAGCCAAACAAACAAAAACTGTTGGCATTTGTACTTTCAGTGTACTACATAAAATATGTGCAGTAAAAAATTATAAATTGAGTCACAATGATTTTCTACTGTTTGACTGACCCTCAAAGGCATGTTTGTAGGATATCAGAAGGTTCTTGGACTAGAAACCTTTGTGACTTTTCAGGAAGTGAAAAGGAAAGTCTGTGATTTTGAAACACTCTGTTGTAAATGTCGCAGGTGGAGTTTGTGATAAAGGAGTAACTCAGTCGGACTAGTTGATTTTATTTATGAAATAGGAGAAAAAAGGGTGTCCTGCAACAAATACAAATAATTGTCATAGCTACTATAATATACTAATAAATATATATGACTAATTGATATTACATATATTCAATATAGCATGACAATACAAACTGTCATAACTATCCCTGAATAAATATAATAAATATAGAGAAGACTTTGTCGGTATGAATCGACAAATGTCAGACGACGACAACAATTCTTCGGACAGCCGGTGCATGATAATATATGAAATTATTCCAACCTCATGCACAAATCATATTAACATAAATAAATAAATACAGAAATTCTAAACTACAGAGAGACAGATTAGATGTCACTGAGATAACAAAGATACAGATCAGACGGCTCAGCTACACCGACCGAGCTGTATATTTGCCTCTCACAATTTATATATAAATTTACCTTGGTCAAGACGCCGTATGATACAGTGGTTTGCATATTATGCGCTTAATAATCGAGGTCCTTGAATTGATCCCTGGCTCCTTCAGACATCAGACAAACCGCCAGACCAAGGCCTCATCTCTGCATGACCATACCAGTTGCTGGGACACATAATTAAAACTTCACACACATTGGTCTTATTAAAACTACATAATCTTGGGGCCAGCACATAAAATATTGCAGCACAGGGAAAATATTAATGTTTCACTCCAGGTTTTACCGAAATCCCTTATATAATAACTATTTTCTGTATCGGAATGTGGGACACAGACCGACATAATGAACAATGGCTGGGACAACTCTTGTTCCCCTAAATAACCAATGCAACTACATAAAACTATTCATGTACATACGTAAACTCACAAACTGAATGGCAAACATTGCAGACCCCGATCAGATGGCATCATCAGAATTCATCTGATCTGGTTCCACACTGCTTACAAAGGCAGAGATGTACATGAATAGCAGGACAAGGGATAAACTAAACCATGTTCTTCTATGGACAACTTGAAAGCATTTTGCTTATCAGCAATTTACATGTACAATGTAAATATTGGCCCATTCAGAATAAATACACAATTTCTGGTAAAATAATACTATTGTGGAAAAGGGCAAGCATTAGGGAATTACCTGGACTCATCTTAAAATAATACTACTACTGGATCTATATCTATTTCTGAAATCATTGAAGACTTCAAATCGACTTGAAAATCAGCTGTACAAAATGGCTGTTCCAGAAATCATACAAAAAGATTTCCCGCGTGCAATAATTGTTATTGTGCATATTAAAAGTGACCAATCACACATACTGTTACTCACACATACGTTAAAAGTCAATGGGGAAAATACCTTTGGCTATAATAAAAGAAATTCCATTGGTTGACCTCAAATGTCAAAAATAAACAATAATGAAGGCACTTTCGTTTTGCCACCGGAATATAAGCCGAAGTGACGAGGTGCAACAAACTACCGAAAAAGGCACAACCAAGACAATTCACCTTTACGAGTATATTACGAAAAGTAACAACTGTGACATTCTCCCCTGCTTAGAATAAAATGTCTCCTGACATTTTCAATATCAACAAAGTATGGAAATCACGACGCTGGATGTGATTTGAAAAAAATCAAAAACTATACAATACCTGAAGTGTACACATTATAAGAATACCAATCAGTTAAATGATTCTGAAGAATCAATACCAGCAAAAATTGCTCCCCACAGTATTCTACTTTTTACACTTTATATGAATACAATAATGTATCTCATGATTTCCAACGTTTAAAGAAAACACTTCATAACTGAACTATTCCTGAACAGTTCATGAAACATAGTAAATCAACATGAACATCCAGCAGGTTGTGAGTTATAACACAGCTACTATCCCCATTTAAACAGACTTTGACATATAAAATACAATGTATCTTATGATTGCTATAGAGCTTACCACAACAACCACAGAAACATACACAGACAAGGATTTGCAAATACACAATTTTAATATATAATGTATCTTAAGACTGTAATGGATCTAACCACAACAATCAAAGAGACATTCAGACACTTAATTGCAAATACACATAAATTCACTGACTGACATTCTCCCCTGGATGGGAAAATGTATATAAAACACTTATTTGCAAATACAAATAATTTCACTGACTGTGACATTCTCCCCTGAGTGGGAAAATGTAATTAAAACACAAATAAAATACATATTTAAACAAAGTACTCCTGTACATCTGGGTTTTCAATCAGTATCTGGCTGCTGACCCATTCGCCATAGCGGTTAGGAGCTTTTCTTACTCTGGTCGACCTTCTTGGGGATGGAGGCATTGCTGATGGTAATTCAGATGCTTCTGGTGGATGTGACTGATCTGAGTCAGTCCCTATTGAATAAGGGTGTGTAGTGTCATCCACGAGAAATGCATCTGGAGTACCATCAGTTGTCTGCACTGAATCAAGATCAGATAAGGAACCTGATAATTGAATATTAGGACCATGACCTGAAATAGAAGAAGGAACTCTACTCCTTTGCTGAGACCTTCCACGCCTAGGTTGCAGGACGGGGTAAATAAAAGGTGTATTTGTGTCAGAATCAGAATGACTTGATTCTGAATCACCTGAAAATGTATCCCGCTGACTGGTGGCAACCCTTCTAGATCGTAGAGGCCTTGCTTGAGAATCTGAATTATCAGATTTTGCCGGGATAGCACTAAACGGTAGTAGCATATTCCGGTGTAGAGTTTTGACCACATGGTCACCAGATTCCTTTTGGACCTTGTAGACAGGGACATTTTTATTGGGGATTTTAACAACTACATATGGTGTTTTCTCCCATCTGTCCGCTATCTTATGCCTTCCCCGAAAGCCAACTTGCCTTACTAAGACTCTGTCGCCTACATCTAAAGTTGCTTCTCTGACTTTGAGATCATAGTGTCTCTTATTCCTGTCAGCACTTTTATGAGCTTCATTTGAAGCAACTTTATATGCAAACTGAAGACGTTTCTTCAGTTTTGTTGCATAATGCTCCTTAGAACGGACTTTATGCTCCTCCGGGGACTTCAGACCTAAATAGGCGTCAATAGCAAGTCTGGGGTGTCTTCCAAACATAAGGAAGAAAGGACTATAACCAGTACTGTCATGGCGAGTAGCATTGTACGAGTGTACCAATGGAGCTACATATGATTTCCAGTCTTCCTTCTGATGGCTCTCTAAGGTACCCAACATATTTAATAAGGTCTGATTGAACCTTTCCACCATACCATTCCCCATAGGGTGGTATGGTGTAGTTCTAGATTTTTCAATACTAGCCAGGCTGCAAAGTTCACTAATGACACTGCTTTCAAAATTTCTTCCCTGATCGCTATGTAAACGAGCAGGGAAGCCATAATGAACAATGAAATTGTCGAAGAGAACTTTTGCAGTGGTTTTGGCTTCCTGATTTCTAGTTGGAAATGCCTGGGCGTACCTTGTAAAATGGTCTGTAATGACCAGGATGTTTTCAAAGCCGCCCTTAGACCTTTCCAACGTAAGGAAATCAATACATAATAATTCCATGGGCTGTGTACTGACTATATTGCATAGTTCAGCACCAGGAGCTGGAATAATCTTTCTTCTTATGCATTTTTCACAATTTTGTACCTTGTTTACCACATCTGCTTCTAAACCAGGCCAATAAAAACGTGAACGAACCAATGACAGAGTGCGATCACGGCCCTGATGACCGACATCATCATGTAAATGTTGTAACACAATGCTATGAAAGCGAACAGGTAATACAAGTTGTTTTGTGTCAACACCATTCAGTACAGTAAACCTGTACAAAATGTTGTCACACAAAGATAACTTGTTCCATTCTCGAAAGTATTTCGAAACCTCTGAACTTTCAGACTTTCGATCAATATCTTGTGGTTTATAACCACCTTTGATCAAATACATGACTCTGCCAATGGTTGGATCGGAAGCTTGTTCCTTTGCCCAGTCAACAGTACTAATATCAGTAGAATCTACTGAATGATCTAAATGAGGATCAACAGAATCCAGAATAGTTGCATGACTAGTAACAACTAAATTTTCGGCCAAAGGACAACTGTCACGTGATACAGTAAGGGCATCACAAATTGCAGAAATAACATCTGGAAATAATTCCTCTGTATCCTGAGGTCTTCTAGAGAGTCCATCTGCATCTCCATTGGATTTACCACTTCTGTAAACTAATTTAAAATTGAAACTACCAAGAGATGCTAGCCACCGATGACTTGTTGCATCTAATTTGGCTGTAGACAAAACATAAGTTAAGGGAATGTTGTCTGTATAGACAGTGAACTGATTTCCATAGAGATAGTCATGGAATTTGTCAGTCACTGCCCATTTCAGACAAAGAAATTCCAACTTATGTGCAGGATAGTGCTTTTCACTATTCCTAAGGCCTCTACTAGCGTATGCAATAACGCGTTCAAGACCGTCTTGTTCTTGATAAAGAACAGCACCAAGCCCTTCAGTACTGGCGTCAGTATGCAGAATAAAGGGTTTTGAAAAATCTGCATATGCTAAAATAGGAGGAGAGGACAGTTTTTCTTTAAGGGAATTAAAAGCAAGCTCTTGAGCATCACCCCACTGCCAAGGAACAGACTCCTTCTTCTTCTTCTTCTGTCCGGGAACTTTATGGGTACAATGGCCCACAAGTAAATCATTTAAGGGTTTAACGATTTTGGCATAATCCCTTATAAACCTCCTATAGTAGCCCGTGAAGCCTAAAAATGACCGTAATTCTTTTACGTTACTTGGTGCGGGCCAAGCAGCTAATGCCTCTATTTTGTCTGGGTCAGTTTTTACTCCCTCTTCACTTACCACATGTCCCAGATATTTAACATTCGTCTTAAAGAATTCGCACTTTGAGGGCTTTAACTTAAGACCATGTTGCCTTAATCTGCTAAAAACAGCTTCCAATCTGTCTAGATGATCCTCAAAATTTTCAGAGAAAATTAAGATATCATCTAAAAAGATTAGACATTCCTTCAAATTGAGTTCCCCCATAGTGCGCTCCATAAGACGTTGAAATGTTGCCGGTGCGTTAGTTAACCCGAATGCCATGCGATTACATTCGTAAAATCCCAGGTTTCCTACGCTGAAGGCTGTTTTATGTTTGTCTTCTTCTTTCATTTCAACTTGCCAATATCCACTGCGCAAGTCTAATTTTGAGAAGAATTTTGCCCCTAGAAGTGTATCTATGGTGTCATCAATACGAGGCAATGAGTATGCATCTTTAACTGTACGGCTATTTAATTTGCGAAAATCTACGCAAAAGCGTAATGAGCCATCTTTTTTTCTAACAAGCACGACATTGGACGAAAATGGACTTTGTGACTCCCTTATTGCACCTGCTTCTAACATTTCTTTAAGATGTATACGAACTTCCTCATAAAGGGCTGGAGGAATTCTACGATAAGGCTCTTTGAAAGGAGTTTCATCATTAAGTTTTATCTCATGCTTAACAATGTCTGCTTTGCCAAGGTCTGTTGGACCTTTAGAAAATATACAAGACCATCTATTTAATACAACCTTTGCCTGCTCTTCCTGATCCGAAGTAAGATTTTCAGTGTCAACAGTGACGCCTAAATCTTCAAAAGATGTTGAATTTAAGTTTTCTTCCTGTTTTTGTGATAAATCAGGAGTCCAAGAATCAACTACCTTTACACCATTCAAAGAACAGAGAAGAGATTTTGGAGGAATCTCAATCACATGAGCAGACAAATTACAAACACGGACTGGAATTCTATTAGTCGTACCAGAATGTTTCAATTCAACAACACGAGGACAAATGGTCAAATCACCTGATAAAGAAGTGTCTGTATGCTCTGTAACCGCAGTGTTAAAATGACCTACATTTCTTGCTATCCCATGCACAGTTTTAATCTCACCGGGAGCTAAATGAATACCAAAGTTGTTTGTAGTTTTGACTGGTATATTGTCATCACATATATTATCAAAAGCTAACTGCCATTCCTCAGGGACTGATTCCTCTAAAACTTGTGAGGAAGTATACTTTGAGTTCCTACAGCGATTAATAATATTAGTACCAATCAAAGATGGAACTTTACTATTGTACGAAGTATCTGAAACAACTAACATAGGTATCTTGTCAGATAAGGCTCCAAAATGTGGAATCTTAATATCTGCTTCAATATAGCCAATGTATGGAATCTTACTACCATTGGCAGTTGTGACTGACAGACCAAATTCTGAAATATCATGTAAACTTGGTTTTGGACTCAAAGATTCATAAAATGATTGTGAAACTGAACTAATCATTGAGCCTGTATCTATTAAGCCATGTGTAGTGACACCACAGATATTAATATCACTTTCATTAGATGAACCTATCATTCTTTCAAGTACAGTGGGATTTGACTTAGGGCTACTATAGGTGGTAGCTTCCTCTGGTCGCCCTTCAACAGAGGAAGTTAAAAGTTTAAATGTTGATCTGAACCATTTGAAGTACTACCACGGTTTGCACCACGGCCGCTAGTGCCACCGCGATAATTACTTCTGGGCCGACCACCACCAAAACCGCCACGCGAAGTATCATTTTGGGAATCAATTGTGTTTCCCTGGTACCCCCGGCCAAAATCACCATGTGTGTTATTGTAGCTACCGCGTCCATAACCACCACGAAAATTGCCTCTCTGCCTGAAATTCCTACGGTTATAGTTTGTATAGCCGCCGCGCTGATCTTGAAAAGATCTGTAGGACGACGACTGACTATTAGCAGACTTCTGCTGATTTTCTAGTCGTTGTTCCATAGACTTCATTCTGCCCATTAAATCGGACAGCTGTTTTAAAATTTTGTCCTCTTTGGACTCAGTTTCAGCCTGTCCAGACTGCTGTTGGGCCTTTTGTTTCTGAGTAGGTCTCAGGCAACTGGCTTCCTCAGATTCTACTTTTCGAATCTCTTTTAACAAAGATTGAAATTCAAAAATACTGTCATAAAGATGACGGGTAGAATTTTTCAGTTGCTGGGATTTAAGCCCAGTCCAAAATTTACTACGAAGGATGGAATCTTTTGCTGAAAATTCAATGTGGCCATGAGTAACTGCCCTTGACAGTGTTTGCTCAAGACGCGTCCCATATGACACTATAGATTCAGAATCTTTCTGAAAGTCATTATAAAATGTTTGCATCAGGGTTGCACCTGTGCTCACAATACCATAAAACCCTTCCAATTTGGCTAAAATTTCATCAACAGATGCATTTTCGCTAAGAGGTATAATTACATCTCTCGCAGAACCTCTGAGAGAGTTTCTTATAGATTGTAATAAGGAATATTCAGGTAATTCCTGAATATTTCTTAAACATTTCACCTCTAAGCTCCATACTTCATATGTAGCTTCTCCCTTTTGTGGTACTTCCGAACCACTGAAAATGGGGAGTTTGGGGAAAGAGAAATTTTGTGGCACATAAGTGACATTTTGACCTTGTGATGCATTAAAAGGTTGATGCATTGTTGGGACAGGGGAAGGTGTAGTAAGGGGATTTTTAAATGTAAATTTAGGTTTAGCACCTTGTGATACTGGGTTTGAAGGTAATGCCGCCCGGGGAGTACTTGTAAGAGTATTAAAAGTAAATTTGGGCTTAGCAGCCTCAGATACTGGGTCTGATGGTAATGTAACCCGAGATGTACTAGCAAGTGCACTTTTCTTAGCTAATGCTAAAAGGGCATCATAATCTTCTTTACTGAGTACTTTATACTCAGAGCTAGCTTTAACTTTTGTCAAAGCTTCTTCCAGTGCCTTATCAGTTTCATCCCCCGTTGCTCCACCTGTAGCTCCTTCAGATTTATTCAAAGACATTTTGAAAAATAATGCTTTATTTCAACAGGGTATTTGAAAATACTTTAAATTATATTATTGTCACTAATAGTGGACTTGCACTGATAATTTACAAAAAAAAAAATTGACCAGAAATAAAACAGCAAACTGTTGGAAGACTCAAGTGAGGCTATGCAGTAATTGTTCTTGACTGATGGTTGACTGAAGGTTAAGCACCTGACGGGGAAGAGACCCTACCTACTGCGCCACCTTCACTCAATAAGTATCAGCAAAGAACAAAAACTACAAGGCTAAATTCACTTGCAATCTACAAATATTTGAGTGATGATCTTTTTCATCCAACAGTAAGCTAGATCCGAATTTGGATGAATACCATCTTTGTACAAAGAAAAATCTAAACTGGACCTACTGCTAATATCACCATGTGCTTTTCTGTCATTTTGCAGATCTCTTTTGAAATTTGGTGAATTAACACTATTAGCTTTATTTACTTCTTGAATAAAGTCATTGATCAAAGCAATTCTGTCAGTTAAACGGAAGTCATTTTCTTTGAAACTGGCATAATTTTCATTTCCCAAATATTTGTTATAGAGCTGAATGGAATAATAAGGTATTTTTAAGAACACTATTTTAACAGTTGGAAAGTGAGACACAAAGGCAAGATATTTTCTAATTTGATCCTCAACATAAGTAACTGCTGCACTATCTGAACTGTGCCTTAAATCTATATAATTCCTTCTTACTTTTCTGTTATTACTGTCAGTATATATAACTCTATTTTTCACAGTAAGATCACAAGTACCCAACCAAATGTATAATACAACATGCTTGTAAATATTAACTTTTCTTTTAAGATTATTTTTCAGCCAAAAGTACTGATCTAAGAACCTTAATCCACCCCTACAAGCAAAATCAATTGAATAACCTTTTTCCTCTATTATATGAGCATGCTGTTTCAAATAATTTCCTTTGCTATCTGACACAAGGATAGGCTTATACTTCAATGGTCCTCCAAAATTATTTGGGCGTTTATTATATTTCACTACTCTGTGTTTACTCATAACAAATATAATGACTGAAATAGTGTTGACAGATATTAAACTCTAGTCAAAACCATGTTATTGAAATACTGAAGAACTAGGGTCTGAATCACAGTTTAAATAAACATATTTCTAGTACAAAACAAATCACCTACCTCAGTTCACATAGTGTGCACTTGGGATTCAAAATTCAAGGCAACAAGGAGGGGTAAGCATTCACTAGAACTAGGCTACATGGGAGTATGGCAACCTACAAAAGTAACATCTCCAATAGAACCCAAAATATCACAGTCAGGAATTAATCTAAAATAGTAGAATAAAATATTCTCTTACAGGCATCAGCATTCATCCTGTGGAGTGAAGTGTGTTAGAAATAAGGCATGCAAAAAAAAAAAAATAAGTGCAGTTGTGAAACATGCATTTACACTAAGCCTTACAGTTACACTAACACTTACATTTACACTGTGTCTAAATAACACAAATACAGACAGCTATATAATGTGTAAATAATGCAATCACTTAGACAACATAATTCATAGTGATTAACTGTAGACTACTCAACTAAGCTGAAATTAGATAGAGTCTATCACCAGCATACTCAAATTCTGTTTGTAAATGCAGTGACATTTCAAACTATGAGAAAAAGATCATGAAAGGTCTATATTGCATTAAGCTATCTGAAAAAGAAACATTGTATCTAACTACTATACATCAACACAGAAATCCTGTTAAAATATAGCACAAACACACACAAGCACATATACATAATACTGATAAGAGATAAATAATAAAATAAAAACAGTTCGGCTGTCACGTATGTGCCGTAATAATCAAAGTTGAAAGAACCATCATCTTGACAGTGATGTCTTTATAATATCACTAGTTGATAGCTAGTGTTTATAGATAATACTCTACGTGTATGGTAGTTATGTTGAAATTTATGCAAGCTTGCTTAAATATAAATTAGAATTAAGATTATAATTTTCACGGGGCCGGCCATATTCGCGTACTGCAGTAAAGATATGTTGTGAGAACTATATTTATCACAGATACACGAACAATAATTCACAGCAGAGAACATCAGACATCACGAATAAAACACAGTAGTGGACATCAGACATCATGAAGACACAGACATCACATACAGCCAGAACACCCTAAGTTGATCTAGTGGATTCGTTGAACCGATTTGGTGGGCGCCATTTGTCGCAGGTGGAGTTTGTGATAAAGGAGTAACTCAGTCGGACTAGTTGATTTTATTTATGAAATAGGAGAAAAAAAGGTGTCCTGCAACAAATACAAATAATTGTCATAGCTACTATAATGTACTAATAAATATATATGACTAATTGATATTACATATATTCAATATAGCATGACAATACAAACTGTCATAACTATCCCTGAATAAATATAATAAATATAGAGAAGACTTTGTCGGTATGAATCGACAAATGTCAGACGACGACAACAATTCTTCGGACAGCCGGTGCATGATAATATATGAAATTATTCCAACCTCATGCACAAATCATATTAACATAAATAAATAAATACAGAAATTCTAAACTACAGAGAGACAGATTAGATGTCACTGAGATAACAAAGATACAGATCAGACGGCTCAGCTACACCGACCGAGCTGTATATTTGCCTCTCACAATTTATATATAAATTTACCTTGGTCAAGACGCCGTATGATACAGTGGTTTGCATATTATGCGCTTAATAATCGAGGTCCTTGAATTGATCCCTGGCTCCTTCAGACATCAGACAAACCGCCAGACCAAGGCCTCATCTCTGCATGACCATACTAGTTGCTGGGACACATAATTAAAACTTCACACACATTGGTCTTATTAAAACTACATAATCTTGGGGCCAGCACATAAAATATTGCAGCACAGGGAAAATATTAATGTTTCACTCCAGGTTTTACCGAAATCCCTTATATAATAACTATTTTCTGTATCGGAATGTGGGACACAGACCGACATAATGAACAATGGCTGGGACAACTCTTGTTCCCCTAAATAACCAATGCAACTACATAAAACTATTCATGTACATACGTAAACTCACAAACTGAATGGCAAACATTGCAGACCCCGATCAGATGGCATCATCAGAATTCATCTGATCTGGTTCCACACTGCTTACAAAGGCAGAGATGTACATGAATAGCAGGACAAGGGATAAACTAAACCATGTTCTTCTATGGACAACTTGAAAGCATTTTGCTTATCAGCAATTTACATGTACAATGTAAATATTGGCCCATTCAGAATAAATACACAATTTCTGGTAAAATAATACTATTGTGGAAAAGGGCAAGCATTAGGGAATTACCTGGACTCATCTTAAAATAATACTACTACTGGATCTATATCTATTTCTGAAATCATTGAAGACTTCAAATCGACTTGAAAATCAGCTGTACAAAATGGCTGTTCCAGAAATCATACAAAAAGATTTCCCGGGTGCAATAATTGTTATTGTGCATATTAAAAGTGACCAATCACACATACTGTTACTCACACATACGTTAAAAGTCAATGGGGAAAATACCTTTGGCTATAATAAAAGAAATTCCATTGGTTGACCTCAAATGTCAAAAATAAACAATAATGAAGGCACTTTCGTTTTGCCACCGGAATATAAGCCGAAGTGACGAGGTGCAACAAACTACCGAAAAAGGCACAACCAAGACAATTCACCTTTACGAGTATATTACGAAAAGTAACAACTGTGACATAAACATCAGAGCTAAATGCTGTTCCAAACTTTTTTTGTCTGCATGATCAGTCTTTCAGTTTGCCAATCTGTCAGGATATCAGAAGTTATTCATATCATCTTCCTTAAACCCATTTTAGATGGGAAACCCCAAAAGGGACACTGACAAACAATGTAGACCCAGATCGGTGGCAGCAGCCTCTGAACTGGGTCTCCATTGTTTGCAAAACGTTAGCATTTTTCATAGTTTCTATAAGAACCTCAACCTAATACCCATATTGAAAACAGTTGTACTAGACAAGACAGAAAAAAATGAAAGTCAGATGAACTGTAAATGAATTTAAGTTTTGGTATAGGCTGACATGAACATTCAGACTGCTAACTCTTATCATGCTGTTCAGGACAACCTATATCTTTAGAAACAGTGTAGATCCAGATTAGATGGCTTCTGAAGAAGCCATCTGATCAGGATCTACACTGTTTGGCATTCAGTTTATGAATTTGTAGCAATAAATTACATCAATAATTTGATTGGTTGATAGACAGAAATGGGTGTGGCTAATCTGAATATTCAGCAAGAGAAGGGCTAAATGAGAAATTTTGTGAGTGTTCATTCTGTGATTGTGGGCATATCATTGACACTTTACTGGATAGAAAATGTTCAAAGTTTGGGAAAGTTATTGTGATTACTGGTTTAGAACAGTCACACTTTAACCCTTCTCTTGCTGAATATTCCGTATAGCCACACCCATTTCTGACATTGAACCAATCAGATTACTTTATGTAATTTATTCCTACAAATTCATAAATTTAATGTCAAACAGTATAGATCCTGATCAGATGGCTTCTTCAGAAGCCATCTGATCAGGATCTACACTGTTTGCAAAGAAAAGGGTTGTCGTGAATAGCAGGATAAGAGTTAATGATAAAATGTGAAAAGTGCAGTTAATATGGGTCATTGCAACTAAAAACATGTTTTTTGGATATTTGAACACAGTGAAGATGCAGAACAGACTGCACATTTGTACAGTTTGATCATATTCTTTGCTGCATGCTGTGTGAGCCTGTTGTCTCAAAGATTCATACTGCAAACAGGGTCAGCTGTATTCTGACTGAGTGTGTACACAGGTGACTTCAGTTTTCATGTCTGAAGTCATATACTACTTTGGACCCCATTAATAGTGTTATAAAGAGGTTGTGGCATATTTTCCCCTGAGGTGGCTCACATGGTAACAGCAATCTAGGAACATGAATTACAGTGAAAATTCAATGGCTCAAATACAGGTAGCCCATTTACTGTGGCTGTTTCAAATTGGGCCCCGTCAAGCGATTTTGGTACTTATCGCCTATTCGAGCAGCGAAGGTTCAGGCGAGCCTGCGCATCCGCGCAGTCTCGCCAGAACCTTCGCTGCTCGCTCATACAAGCAGTGAATCAAGAGGAACCTTCAGACAGAAAGCCATATACCTGGCCCCTCTGAATGGCTGGGCATGCGCAGTTAAAATTTGTCATGACGGAATGCTCGAAGACACAAATTCGCTTGGCGGGGCTCAATTTGTTCTTGAGTCCCAATGATCCAATTCCTGTAAATGCAGGTATTGATATATTTGGGATCATTTTGGAGAATTTTCTTATTTTATCTTGACAATGTTTGTTATGTGTACTCATTAGAATGGCCTCCATGCGGCAATTCAAATAATTACACACAACATACATCTATTTTACAGAAAATTGAAAAGATACCCCTATTATGCCTCCAGACCTGGAGCTATGCTACCCTCAGTAGCTTGCCCCTGATTCAAAAAATATTTATGGCCCCTAAGGTGTTTAAGCTCACTTTTCTAGGTGTGTCTTGAGCCGAGTTTGATTATGCACAAGCTTAACTTCATGCTCACTGGATGTCATGTGACACATTGAAGTTGGCCTTGTATACATACGTTACACCAGGTATATAAATTATTGTGCAGCCATTTAGTATGTTGATTATTCATTTTTTATCATTTTATTTTCAGGCCCCTTTACATTCCCCTGGGATGGTCCTAGCCCCTCAAGCTGTGGTCCAACCCCAGCCTGTGGTACGCCCAGCAGCGGGTTCTGTAGCACCTACGCAAGAAATGTTGGCCAAACTGAAGAGTGAGTTAGACGTAGTACAGGGCAATGTACGAGTAATGAGTGAAATGCTAACTGAACTGACACCAAATGATGTTGATTCCTCAGATCTGGAGCTTTTACAGGTAGGATTCCAGAAATGACTGTTCAGCAACTGCAAATTACATAGCTCCAGATAAGGCGCTTTTTCATCCAAAAAGTACTGATATTTTTCTTATTTCGGCACGAAAACATATGTTGTGGGTACTCATTAGAAGGACCCGACACTGATATTTTTCTTATTTCTGCACGAAAACATATATTTCGGGTACTCATTAGAAGCGCCTCAGTGAGGTGCTTATGAGTACCCACAACATATGTTTTCATGCAGAAATAAGAAAAAATAATATGTGGTTACCCCCTTTTATCTGGGACTATGAATTACATACAAATCAATGCATACAGGGAAGATTTCAGATGAGTTAGCTCTTGAGAAAAGAGTACTTATCACATAGGCAATAAGAGCCTGCACTTATGCACAGTCTGGCCTGAGCCTTTGCTGCTTGTAGACATGTGGAAATGTTATCGGGTAGCTTCATGCAAGAAGTCACATAGCTTATGCAATATAAGTAGACTGGATTTTGATTGATTTTGGGCTTAACATCCCCTTCAACACTATTTAGGTCATATTGGAGACGTTGCTTCTAATTTTGTGGGACTTTTACCCGATATTAAGATGAAATAACATCTCCAGTCCTGCCACCAAATGAAACCAAAAGGGTTTATATTGCATGGAAGGTCCAACTTGCACCACATTGCCTGGGCATGCCCAGACCCCCTAAGCAGTTTACCAGTACTCATGTTTCAGTTATGCATGGAAGCACCCAGCAGCCCAATCTGTTTCCCCAAGCCCCAGTGGGTGGGGGCCAGATAAGTTTACTGAAGCACCCATTTAAAATAAATAGAAAAAATGCTAAAGGGCCTTTTTCTCATATGTTGGCTTAAATCAGGTTGTGTCCTTAGCTTTGTTGTTTTGTTTGTTTGTATTGGAGTTTAACAACCCAGTCAACACTATTTTAGGTCATTTTTGAGCCGCTCAGTTTACCTATCCACACTTTTCCTGGGCAGGCTTATATGTGTGTCCTTAGCATTATGATAACACGTCCGTGTACTAAAATGGCGCCTCTCCTATCTCTATAGCATTTCAGAGATGAAAATGTTTGATATTTTTCTTATTTCTATTCAAAATATAGATTGTGGGCGCTCGTTAAAACTACCTCATTGAGGCAGTTCTAACGAATACCCACTATCTAGTTTTTTTCGTGAAAATGAGGAAAATAATGAACACCCCTTAAACCCCACTTTTCTCTATATAAAGTGGGGTTTAGAGGGGTGTTCAGTACACAGGCTTGATAACATGATAGGCAGTATGGTCTTTATAGGTATTTTTCTGGTCTTTCCAGCTTTCAGTAGTCAGTAACTCTCAGAAGAGGATGCACTGATCATCCACTCAGAAGGACTGCCTTGGAAAAGTATGGTCTAGTCAACTGACAGGCTTAATATGAACTTATTAGTTGACCAGGCTGATACAGTCCAAAAGAAATACAAGAATCTGGAACCCGTATACTCTAGGCTATTTATAGAGCTACAGTTCAAGACACAGCTCAGTCACAGCTTTTGCACCTGCTGATCTGAGTCTCCAAGGGTTGGCATGACATTTTGTCCTTGCTCTCAAAAATGCTGTTTTACACAATTTTATTTTTAGATAAACATTACTTCATTTAGTGTTTTAGCTGATAGGTATAAACCAAATTTAAATGTGTCAAAAAGAAGTGAAATGCCTGATTACAGATTCTGAACTTTGTCAACATTGAGATTTTTGTTACTTTGAACTTCTTGCTATTGTTACAGGAGTTAAACCGGACAAATCGACAGATGCAACAGAGAATAGTGGAGTTGTTAGAAGGAGTGCCTAATGAAGAAGTTATGAGTAAGTACATAGAAGATGTTGTAGGAGTGGGCATTTCATATGAACTCAGGTACAACCAAACTGAGACATGTGCGACAAGCAGACAGTAAAATTTCTGTATAAAGACCACCTTTTGGACGGTTCGATAATGGTCTTAAAGACCACTTTAGAATGCTATCAACAGTTGTGTTCAGCCTAGCAGTCACCCTAATGTAAGAGTCCATTTCTCAAGAACTATCAGTGATACTTGGTACACAATTACATCATGGGGTGGCAACTTAAATGCAAGCATCCATATTTGACCTTGAGCTATATTTTATGGTTCACTAACTTTGAAAATATATGCTCTCACCCTAGCAGTCACCTTAATCTGAAGAACTATAGAGGAAGAACTGAAGAACTATTGGCAATGATAAAATTGCATCATGGGATGGCAACTTAAATGCAAGCATGCATATTTGACCTTGACTAACATTTTATGATTCACTGACTTTGAAAACATTTGCATTTACCCTTGCAGTCACCCTAATGTAAGAGTCCATTTCTGAAGAACTGTTAGAGCCTCATCAATGATATTTTGTACGTGGTACAAACTTGCATCTTGGGATGTCAACTTAAATGCAAGCATCCATATGTGATCATGACCTACATTTCATGGTTCAGTGACTTTAAAAACATTTGTGTTCACCCTATTTCTCAAGAACTATAAGAGGCTCTTTTATGATACTGGGTACAAACTTGCATCTTGGGATGGCAACTTCAATACAAACATCCATATTTGACCTTTACCTACATTCCATGGTTAACTGACTTTGTAAACATTTGCATTCACCCTAGCATACACTCTAATGTAAGAGTCCATTTCTGAAGAACTAGAAGAGGCTCATTCATGATACTGATTACAAACTTTCATTTTGGAGTTACAACTTCAATGCAAGCATCCATATTTGACATTGACCTACATTCGATGGTTCAATGACTGTGAACATTTGCAACCACCCTTGCATTCACCCAAATGGTCAAGTTCATTTCTCAAGAACTATAAAAGCTTCATTAATGAAAATTGGTACAAACTTGCATCTAAGAATGACAACTATGATGCAAGCATCCATGTTTGACCTTGACCTAGCTTTTATCATTGGATGACTATGCACCCCCACAGTTGTAACTGTGGGGTGGAATTCTTATTTAATTGAGGTCATTGGGTAAAGACAACATAAATAACAACTGAAACCTTCTAAATACTGGAAAATTCAGACCACCTGTGGAACTGTTCTAAAATTAGAACAAGTGCAATTTACTACCCGATGTTGCACCAAAAATAGAGATGTGTGTGGCAAACAGTGTAAAACATGATGAGACCCCATATTCTGCAGCGTCTCACCTGGGTTTAAACTGTTTGCTCAGCCCAGTCGGTCCAAATACATACAGTAAATATGGTATGTCACGATGAAGCATTTCACTTGGTACTGATTGTGTTAGAATGTCTTGTAATACACATATTTGAAAAATTTAAGGGGAGTGGGAACACCTTCAGTGGAGGCAACTCCTACAAAAGTATTTTTGTCTCCCATGTCCACAGGGGTCAACTCTTAAAGGAAAGAATTTGCTCCCGAGGAGCAAATTCTTTCCTTTAAGGGTAAACTCCTTTTTCTGTAGGACAGGGCTTTTAGAAAAGCGAACATGCAGTCCAAAAAGTTGTCTCTCTTTGAATAAAATGGCAGAAAATGTGCTAGGTGTTCCCATTCCCCATGAACAATCAATATTTTTAATGTGTTATGCGAAAACAGACTGTGGACTAGATTAGATATGACAGAATATGGCTTCTGAGCTTGGTCTTTGGCTTTCTATATTTGTCTATGAATTTAGATTTTCTATGTTTGCAAGAAGCAGGAGCCATTTACATGATTGGTCAGGATAAGTCGAAAGAGATTGGATTAATTCCACTTTAAATATTCAAATAAATTTACTTTTTCTCCATGCTCATGATTTGATATACAATTCACCTTATTTATGCCTTCATTTGTTATAAGGACAAAATTTGTTGTAATGACAATTTCAATGGAACAAATCCTTTGCTGAGTTTCACCAAGCAATTCTGGGACATTACTTTCTTGCACACCAGACAAGGAAATCCGTTATTTTACCCTGGGATAGAAATTTATGTTCTGACCCTGGTGTTCCGACTCCAAATCGAATATAATCGCGTGTTAGATAAATGCACTGGTTGATTACAACCTCATGCGTGGCGGCGTCATGCGTGACATCACTAAACATTCCTGTTGTGTCATTACAAAATGGCGGACGTCGGTAACCGAAGTGACAGCAGCATTAAAAATTCGCAATAGAAATGGAAGGTATGCAAGAAAAAGAATCCAATATGGGTGTGAGGGGTGGATAGAAAAATTCGTCCCTTCGGATCACTGTCCGGCATCACGAGGCAAGCCTCGTGATGCCGGACAGTGTCCCTCGGGACGGATTTTTCAATCCACCCCTCACACCAATATAAGATTCTTATATTCTAGAAGTATTTTAGGGATTTAATTGGCCCTTCCCAGTTTATGTGAAGAAATCGGGCTTTATTATGTCATTGTGAGCTGTTTCAACTAACTCTAGAATGTTTATTTTCTTTTGCAGATGAATTATTAAGAGTAAATGATGATTTAAACAATGTGTTTTTACGCTATGAAAGATTTGAAAGATACCGAACTGGACAGACAGGCCAGGGAGCCCAAGAACCCACATCAGAACCAGCCCCTACAGAATCAATAGCACCACCATCATATAATGATAGTGTAAGTTTACAAAATTACCAGAAAATCCTAAAAATTTGGACACTGAGGACTTGCTGTAATTCTCCTAAAATTTTAACAAATTTGCTTCAAGATCCAGCAAGGAGTCCAAAAGATGTCGACGAAATGGCAACCAGTGTAGATCAGTATCAGACTGCTCCTTCAAGAGCTGCTGCAGTCTGATCTAAGTCTGCACCGTTTGCTTAGGCCTATCTGTCCCAATACTTAGGATTATTATGGTAGTCTATAGATTTCAACGATTGCACACAAATAATATAATCTTTCTCCAGTTGTTCAAAGCAAAGTTAGCTAAACAAACTTGTGATTGGTCAAAAGGTTAACTGTTCTTGCAGGAAAATTATCCAGTACTGTGGTATTTTGCTTGAAAAATTTGAACAGGTTTTGCAAATGCTAAACACATTTTTGACAAGAATACATTGAAGCATATTGGCCAAGTAAAATGATCAAAGTCTTAATCATATGTCAGCAGTTTTGAACAACTGGCTCCTGGTGTGTGTAACCATTGAACATTAAAATAGGTATGATAATGCAGACTCAACATCTTTGGTTTTTAGTTCTCTGCATTGCCTTAATAAGCAATGAGGGTAGTTTTGGGACATTCTTTTCTTATGTCTCTGATTGAGATGTATTGTAGGTACTTGTTAAAATTGCCTCATTGATGCTATCCTAACAAGACTAGAACTAGAAATATGGCAAGTGATCCCTTAAGGAGAATGGGAACACCTGGGAGATTTTTCTGCCATTTTTCAAAGGGAGACAACTTTCAGAACTTCCTGTTCGCTTTTCTGTAAGCCCTGTCCCACTGAAAAAGGGATCTACTCATAAAAGAAAGAATTTGCTCCTCAGGAGCATGGGAGACAAAAGTACTTTTGCAGGAGTTGCCTCCCCTGAATGTGTTCCCATTCCCCTTAATTATCACCATTGAGCTATGCCTGCAAAGACTCTGATGAGACTGTGCATATGCTAAGGCTGATCTGATTTTTCACTGGTCACACATGCAAACTTGTACTTCTACCAGTGCTCAGGTATTTTTGGTGTTGTAGTTTGTGAAATCTTGATAGCTATTTAAAGGAGCAGCCAGCCATGGTTGCACAGTCAGATGCGAGCCTGACTGTTGATCAGGCAGTGGCAGGTTCCGTTGCTGCCAGGTCTGTAACATTCTTTCATGGAGATTGATCATGATATTTTTTTATCTCTTCTGCTAATTGGTCAGTTTCTGGCAAAGAAAGGGGACAGGTACTGGTTTCTTACTTGTATTTAAGCCTGTCCACGACAAGTGAGGATGGCCCCTGCCCATTTGGGCTTGAAGAAATAGATGATAGATGGGCTTGTAGAGGATCTAAGCCTGCCCAGGCAAAGCGGTGCGAGACAGACCATCCATGCTTATAAACCCTATTGGTTTCATTGGGCGGCAGGGCTTGAGATGTCATTTCATCTCAGTGCGGGGTAAAAGTCCCACAAAATTGGAACCAACGTCTCCAAAATGACCTCTACAGTGTTGGTGTGGACGTTAAACCACAAATCAAACAAACAAAAACAAAACAAGTGAGGGATGACCTAAAATTTGTTAACTGAGCTGATAAACTCCAAATCAAACAATTGTTTACAAAGGATACAACTTAAATGACATCAGGGTTGCTTTCTTGTTAACTGCACTTTTTAGAAGCAAATTCTTTCCTTTAGAAGTGTAGATCCTTAAAGGAGGAAAGAAATACATTTGAATGAGTTGACTCTCTTTAAAGTCTGTTCATTCTGTTTCAATTTGAATTGCAAGGGATTTTAAACAAGCTTCCCGGTCCTGTTTTGCAAAACTAACAATCTTGTAAGTTAGCAAATGGGTAAAGCTTAGATCTTTTAATTTGGCAATATACTAATATTTTTTGCTGTATTAGACGCCATACTTATTAGAACAGTTAACATTTGAGCTTGTTAACATGATGCTTTGAACAACTGGGCTGTGATTGTCTTCGCAGGTTCAGGTTTGATGAAAGGGCAACTGATACCTTGCTTTTGTACAGACTGAGAATTTGTACAGCTGTTGTAGCTGTGAATGTTTAACAAAGAAAATCTTAATCAGGTTCTTGCTGTGATAGCTCATTGCACATGTCACAATAGGGCTTTGAATACTTATAATTAACTATGGGTATGTTTCAGCATTTACAAAATTGTTAGCTCACATATTGCAAAGGTTTGGTTGTTTAATATGGCAAACACATTTTTAGCTCACCTGTCACGTAGTGACGAGGTGAGCTTTTGGGATCACTTTTTGTCCGTCGTCCGTCGGGCGTGCGTGCATCCGTGCGTGCGTCTGTGCGTGTGTGCGTCCGTAAACAATTTCAAATAAGTATATCTCTAATACCCCATGGCCAATCTTGATCAAATTTCATGTGAAGCATCATCAGGTAGGGGGAAAGGCTGCATAAGGTTTTTGGGCTGATCAGATTGGAATTCTGGTTGCCATGGCAACATATAGCTCCCATAGACTTATAATGGGAAAAATTTTAAAAATCTTCTTCTCTGAAACCACAGGGCCCAGAGCTTAGATAATTAGCTTGTTACAATGTCAACTGGTCACCTACATAAATCCTGCCAATCATGCCCCTGGGGTCCAAATTGGCCATACCCCGGGGCCCCTTAGCTCCCATAGACTCATAATGGAAAAAAAAACTTTCAAAAATCTTCTTCTCTGAAACCATAGGGCCCAGAGCTTAGATATTTAGCATGTAGCAATGGCAAGTGGTCACCTACATAATTCCTGCCAATCGTGCCCCTGGGGTCCAAATGGGCCATGCCCCTTGGCCCCTTAGCTCCCATAGACTCATAATGGAAAAAAGCTTAAAAAATCTTCTTCTCTGAAACCACAGGGCCCAGAGCTTAGATATTTAGCATGTAGCAATGGCAAGTGGTCACCTACATAAATCCTGCCAATCATGCCCCTGGGGTCCAAATGGGCCACGCCCCGGGGCCCCTTAGCTCCAATACACTTATAATGGAAAAAAGCTTAAAAAAATCTTCTTCTCTGAAACCACTGGGCCTGGAACTTAGATATTTAACATGCAGCAATGGTAAGTGGTTACCTACATAAATCCTGCCAATCATGCCCCTGGGGTCCAAATGGGCCACACCCCAGGGCCCCTTAGCTCCCATAGACTCGTAATGGAAAAAAAAAACTTCAAAAATCTTTTTCTCTGAAACCATAGGACCCAGAGCTTAGATATTTAGCATGTAGCAATGGCAAGTGGTCACGTACATAATTCCTGCCAATCGTGCCCCTGGGTTCCAAACGGGCCACGCCCTGGGGCCCCTTAGCTCCCATAGACTCATAATGGAAAAAAGCTTCAAAAATCCTCTTCTCTGAACCACAGGGCCCAGAGCTTAGATATTTAGCATGTAGCAACGACAAGTGGTCATATACATAAATCCTGCCAATCATGCCCCTGGGGTCCAAATGGGCCACGCCCCGGGGCCCCTTAGCTCCCATAGACTCATAATGGAAAAAAGCTTCAAAAATCTTCTTCTCTGAAACCACAGGGCCCAGAGCTTAGATATTTAGCATGTAACAATGGCAAGTGGTCACCTACATAAATCCTGCCAATCATGCCCCAGGGGTCCAAATGGGCCACGCCCCGGGGCCCCTTAGCTCCCATTGACTTATAATGGAAAAAAGGTTCAAAAATCTTCTTCTCTGAAACCATAGGGCCCAGAAATCAGATATTTGACATGTAGCAACAGCAAGTGGTTACCCACATAAATCCTGCCAATCATGCCCCTGGGGTCCAAATGGGCCACACCCCGGGGCCCCTAAGCTCCCAAAGACTCATAATGGAAAAAAAGAACTTCAAAAATCTTCTTCTCTGAAACCATAGGGCCCAGAGCTTAGATATTTAGCAGGTAGCAATGGCAACTGGTCACCTACATAATTCCTGCTAATCGTGCCCCCGGGGGGTCCAAACGGGCCACGCCCAGGGGCCCCTTAGCTCCCATAGACTCATAATGGAAAAAAGTTTCAAAAATCTTCTTCTCTGAAACCACAGGGCCCAGAGCTTAGATATTTAGCATGTAGCAATGGCAAGTGGTCACCTACATAAATCTAGCCAATCATGCCCCTGGGGTCCAAATGGGCCACACCCCGGAGCCCCTTAACTCCCATAGACTTATAATGGAAAAAAGCTTCAAAAATCTTCTTCTCTGAAACCACAGGGCCCAGAGCTTAGATATTTAGCATGTAGCAATGGCAAGTGATCACCTACATAAATCTAGCCAATCATGCCCCGGGGTCCAAATGGGCCACGCCCCGGGGCCCCTTAGCTCCCATAGTCTCATAATGGAATAAAAGAACTTCAAAAATCTTTTTCTCTGAAACCATAGGGCCCAGAGCTTAGATATTTAGCATGTAGCAATGGCAAGTGGTCACCTACATAATTCCTGCTAATCGTGCCCCTGGGGTCCAAACGGGCCACACCCCGGGGCCCCGTAGCTCTTATAGACTCATAATGGAAAAAAGCTTCAAAAATCTTCTTCTCAGAAACCACAGGGCCCAGAGCTTAGATATTCAGCATGTAGCAATGGCAAGTGGTCACCTACATAAATCTAGCCAATCATGCCCCTGGGGTCCAACTGGGCCACGCCCTGTGACCCCCTTAGCTCCCATTGACTCATAATGGAGAAATAGCTTCAAAAATCTTCTCTGAAACTGTGAAGTACAGAGCTTAGATATTTAGTATCTAGCAACATAAAATAGTCACCTACATAAATCCTGCTAACCCTGCCCCTGGGATTCAAATGGGCCACACCCCGGGGCCCCTCAGCTCCTTTAGACTTATAATTGAAAAAGCTTCAAAAATCTTCTTTTCCAAAGCCATAAGGCCCAGAGCTTAGATATTTTGTGTAGCAATGTCAAGTGGTCTCCTACACTAATGATTTTCTGGTACACAGGTGAGCGATATAGGGCCATTGGGCCCTCTTGTTTTCAGCAAAACTACCACTGTATTACATTTGTACTTAGTATAACAGTTAACATTTTAGCTACTAACGAGCTTGTTAAGCAAACAATGCTTTGAACATCTGGGGCTAGTTGTTCAAAGCATCGTTAGCTTAACGAGCTCGTTAGTGTTCATATTGTTAACTCTTCTAGGAAGTACACTATTGTAAATTTTGGTATTTTGCTGAAAAATGTGAGCAGCTTTTGCATCCGCAAAAGCTGCTCACATTTTTTCAGCAAAAATTTCAGCATATTTGCCATTTTTAATGATCAAAGTTTTACAGCTACGTTAACTAACAATGTCGTTAGTTTTGAACAACTGGCCCCTGGGCTCAGTTGGCCCAAACTAACCAAGCTGATAGTTAACAAATGGCTGAAACTTTGATCTTTTAATACTAGAATGCTGACAAAAGTGAGTAACATTTAAATACCATTGCATTTAGTATTGTTCTTGCTGAAACAGTTGAAATTTTGGCCACTGATGAGTTCATTAAACTAATGATACTTTGACAACTGGGAAAAACTGGGACCATCATGCACTGAAATAATTTCTTACTTGCTAAGCAATATATCAAGGATTGATTTTATTAACCTTTATCCCACTGTTCACAACAACCCCTACTTTTGCAAACAGTATAGATCCAGATCAGATGGCTTCTTCAGAAACCATCTGATCAGGATCTACACTGTTTGACATTGAGTTTGTGAATTTTTAGGAATAAATTACATGTACATCAAGTATTCTGATTGGTTCAAAGTCAGAGATAGGTGAGGCTTAATTAATTATTCAGCGGGATAAGGGTAAAGCGGATGAATTGTCTGAAAAAAATACATGTATACATTTGTGATATTTGACAGGTTCAAACAACAAATCCCAAAGTTGCAGACCTGATAGATCTGGGTGATGACGGTTCAAATGTTACAAATCAAATGGCACAAATGAGTGAGTAGAAATCGATATACTTACCTTCAAATTGGTTTACAGAACACTAGGATTTTTAATCCTTGTCCTGCTGCACCAGGATATGCTCTAGACTACCTTTGCAAACAGTTTAGATACAGATCAGATGGTTTCTGAAGAACTTGGGTATTGAAGAACCATCTGATCAGTAGCTTCTGTTTGTTATTCAGTTGGAGCTTTGTGGTGAATTTGTAGGAATGAATTATATCAAGAAATCTGATTGGTTGATAGTCAGACATGGGTGTGGCTAAAATAATGCATTCAGCAAGACGAGGGTTAAGAAATACTGATACACAAGACAGATTTTCTGCCATATTTGCCTTGGGAACAAGGTGTTCTTGTAATCTCTGCGCCTCTGGAAAGGGATCCATTCTTAACGGGAAGAATTTGCTCCTTCGGAGACCCCTTGTTACCATGGGAGATAAAAATATTTTTGCAAAAGTTGCCTCCCTTTTGTGTGAATTACTGTTTGCTTTTCTGTAATCTGTGCCCCTCTGAAAAGGGATCCAATTTTACAGAAAATTTGCTCTGCAGGCCCTTTCTTTTCTTTAACGCCCCCACCCCCTATTACTGTTGTATTAGGGGCCAAGGATTGATAACACTTGGGAGTTATATCCCTTGGTAGGTTTGCAAAAAAAATTAAAATACATTTTGCATTAATAACTCCTAGCCGGCCTCGGTAGCTCAGTCGGATGCCCGTCTGACTGGTAATCAGGAGGACGCGGGTTCGATACCTGCCGGGGTCGGCAACATTCTTTCGTGAAGATTGATCATGAAATATTTTCTGCAGTCATTCTCTCCATTCCGCTGATTATAGAAGGGCAGTTGTCAGTTTCTGTCGAAAGAATGTGCACTGTACTGGCTAACCTCTTACGTATAAGCCTGTCCAGGAAAAGTGTGGATAGTTAAACTGACCCGCTCTGAAATGACCTAAATAGTGTTGGCTGGGCCATTAAACTCCAAAACAAACAAACAAATGGAACATATATGGACAGTGGGTTGAAAATTTGTGTATAATAAACAGAGCTTATGGCCAATAACTAATGGAGTTATATACCTTGATAAGTTTTATGTTGCCATGTACCATGTCCTTTAGTGATATTGTCTCTTAAGCATGAATTCAAAATATTTCAACACTTCTAATAGTGTAACTGCAGAGCTACTCTGACAGCTCTAGTTGGAATCAAGTTAGAATCACCTTGATGAGGTGTTTCTCATAATAATCCTAAGTATTGGGACAGACACCCAGATCAGATTGTCTGATCAGGGTCTACACTGTTTGCCATTCAGTCTCCACTTTTTGGGCTCATTTTGCTGCATTATAAAACAAACTTGTTAAAATTTAAGGAAAATTACTGCAAGTTTTCAAGGTGTCTGAATTTTTAAAGATTTTTAGGGTACTTTTTATGGAGGAAAAAGAACAATTGTCCTTAAACCCATTGTATGCGGGAAACCCCTAAAGGAGTACCTTGGCAAACAGTGCAGGCCCAGATCAGACACGCCATATTATGACATCTGATCAGGGCCTGTGCTGTTTGCTTACATATAGCAATGGAAGAGTCCTCTAGCATACAATGTGTAAATATGTTACTCCTTCTAACCTTGAGCTATGGACTATGTCTATTCTAGATGTTAGTGGAACCCAGTCACAGAATCCACAGAGTGATGACTTTGATATGTTTGCTCAATCTAGGAAATCATTTGACCAGAACAAAGAAAATATGAGGTATGTGTGACAGACTTTAAGCAGAATGCCTTAACCCTTAACCCATTTAGTGTTTCAGCCCGCGTCCATAGGGGCTTGAAGAAATATATGGGCTGCATGATGCTTCCACGCCAAGCTGAATCCGGCCCGCACACTAGTACTGGTAAACCGCTTAGAGGATCTAAGCCTGTCCAGGAACAGCGGTGCGAGGCGGACCGTCCATGCTAATAAACCCTATTGGTTTCATTGGGCGACATGGCTTGAGATGTCATTTCATCTCAATGTCGGGTAAAAGTCCCACAAAATTGGAAGCAACATCTCCAAAATGGCCTTTACAGTGTTGATGGGGACGTTAAACATCAACTCAAACAAAAAAAAAAACATTTAGTGCCAGAAACCCCAAAACAGGTATTTGGCAAACAATGCAGGCCCAGATCAGATGCTGCAAAACACGGTGTCTGATCAGAGCCTACACTGTTTGCAAAAAACTAAGCCATTTTCCTAATACATTTTGTAGAAAACACAACCTAACACCCCAAATCCTGTCGTATATAAGGAGGAAGATTCCGTTTGGTACAAAAAGGGTTAATATGCCATGAAAAACTGCTTCTGGAAATGTCATCTGTTTATATTGTCTGCTACATCATCTTGCAAACTTTTCAAATATATGCTTGCATACAGGCAAACAGTGTGGACCCTGATCAGACGGCTCCTTAAGGAGCCGTCTGATCTGGGTCCACACTGTTTGCAAAAATGACATTAAAAGTTACCAGCAGACGACAAAGCAGACGACAGTTTGTTGTTTATGGCATCTTATGGGTTAACAGTTTTTTTCTCCATTTCCACAAGTGAGATGATTTTGGATTTCCTGTTTCCTTTTCTCTGAACCGAGCCCCTTTCAGATTCTTACAAAAGAAAGTGCATAGTCCTGCACAGGAAAAGTATGGTAAATTAAACTACCTGACTCCACATGATCTAAATAGTGTTTGCTGGGTCGTCAAACAAAAAACAAAAAAAAAAATAGAAAAATCAGGTTTACTCTTAAGGTGAATGGGAACACCTTGCAGATTTTTCCACCATTTTCAAAGCGAGACAGCTTTCGGGACTCCTGTTTGCTTTTCTATAAGCTGTGTCCCACAGAAAAAGGAGGCTACTCTTAAAGGAAAGAATTGGCTCCTGAGGAGCCAATTCTTTCCTTTAAGAGTTGACCCCTATTAGCATAGGAGACAAAAATACTTTGTCAGTAGTTGCATACCCTATAGGTGTTCCCATTCCCCTTAAAGGAAAAGAATCTGCTCCTTTGGAGTAAAGTCCTTCCTTTAAGAATTGACTCCTATGACTAAGGGAGACAAAACATTTTTTGAAAACTTTAATCTCCCCTGAATGCCGGCCTTTGTAGCTCAGATGCACAACTGACTGGTGATCAGGAGGACTAGGGTACCTGTAACTTTGCGGGGTCAGCATCATTCTTTTGCAAATTTTGATCATGAAATATTCTATGGTTATTCTCTCCCTCTACTCATTGAAAAATTGCAGCTGATAGTTTCTGGCCAAAGATTGTTCACTATGTACTGGTTAACAGCTTATGTATAAGCCTGCCTAGGGAAAGTGTGGTTTTGTAAACTGATCTGACTGGTTCATTAACCCTTATCTTGGTGTTCACGACAACTCCTATCTTTGCAAACAGTGTAGATTCAGATCAGATGGCTTCTTCAGGCTTCTGAAGAAGCCATCTGATCAGAATCTACACTGTTTGGCATTCAGTTTATGAATTTGTAGCAATAAATTACATCAAATAATTTGATTGGTTGATAGACAGAAATGGGTGTGGCTTAAATGAATATTCAGCAAGATAAGGGTTATACTTCAGACAAACAAAACCTCCCCTGAAGATGTATCCACACCCTCAAAGGGTCATAACTTGATCAGACCTCATATTTTTCAGGCATATGCAGGATTTCAGGCTTTTAGGGCTTGATTGTTTCTTGATTTTTTTCTCGATTTCAGGCTTTTTAGATTTTGATTTTTCCTCCTATATTCTGTTTAAAATGACTATTGAACACTTATCCTCTGAATAAAATTATTTTGCTACACCCATTTCTGCCTATTCACCAATCAAATTATTTGATATGATGTATTCAAGTCACAAACTGCATTACAAACAGTGTAGATCCTGATCAGATGGCTTCTTCAGAAGCCATCTGATCTGGATCTACACTGTTTGCAAAGATTATGGTTGTCATCTACAGCAGGATGAAGGTTAAGGCTGCAAAATCAGGTCTTTCAGGCTTTGAAAAGCTTGGTCAGTATGAGGCCTGCTTGATGTTCTTACCCTACTTTTATGTATGCTGAGGGTGTTACATTTGAAACAAAAGAAGTATTTTAGGCCCATAGCTCACTGTGAGATACAAAGTTGTTTTTTGTTTGTATCAGCCCCAAACATGTGTGTGATATTTCATCATAAATAATTTTAAGTTCTGGTTAAAATGTTTTACTTGAAACAAATAGATTTTAAAATGTCCCAACACCTTATGCATGGAAACCCTGATATAGAAAAAAAAACATATCTTTGCTAAATTTGCTGGAAAAATTATACATGGCCCCAGTTTTTAGCTCACCGTCACGTAGTGACGAGGTGAGCTTTTGGGATCACTTTTTGTCTGTCGTCCGTCGTGCGTCCGTCCGTCCGTGCGTAAACAATTTCTTCAAACGACATCTCCTCCTTAACCACTGATCAGATTTTGACCAAACTTCACAGGAATGATCCTTAGGTGGTCCCCTTTCAAAGTTGTTCAAATGGTTTCGGTCCGTTGCACATCTAGGTCACAGGAGCCCAAAATACCTTTTTTTCACCGAAAACTTAAAAAATCTTCTTCTCTGAAACCACAAGGCCCAGGTCTTTGATATTTGGTATGAAGCTTCATCTAGTGGACCCCTACCAAGATTGTTCAAATTATAGTGCTGGGGCCAAAAATGCCCCCGCCCCGGGGCCCTTTGGTTCTACATAGGATTATATAGGGAAAACCTTTAAAAATCTACTTCTCTGAAACCGCAAGGCCCAGGTCTTTGATATTTGGTATGAAGCTTCATCTAGTGGACCCCTACCAAGGTTGTTCAAATTTTAGTGCTGGGGCGAAAAAGGCTTCCGCTCCAGGGCCCTTTGGTTTTATATGGGCTTATATAGGGAAATCCTTTAAAAATCTTCTTCTCTGAAACCACAAGGCCCAGGTCTTTGCTATTTGGTATGAAGCTTCATCTAGTGGACCCCTACCAAGGTTGTTCAAATTATAGTGCTGGGGCCAAAAATGCCCCCGCCCCGGGGCCCTTTGGTTCTACATAGGATTATATAGGGAAAACCTTTAAAAATCTACTTCTCTGAAACCGCAAGGCCCAGGTCTTTGATATTTGGTATGAAGCTTCATCTAGTGGACCCCTACCAAGGTTGTTCAAATTTTAGTGCTGGGGCCAAAAAGGCTTCCGCTCCAGGGCCCTTTGGTTTTACATGGGCTTATATAGGGGAAATCTTTAAAAATCTTCTTCTCTGAAGCCACAAGGCCCAGGTCTTTGCTATTTGGTATGAAGCTTCATCTAGTGGACCCCTACCAAAATTGTTCAAATTATAGTGCTGGGGCCAAAAATGCCCCCGCCCTGGGGCCCTTTGGTTTTACATGGGCTTATACAGGGAAAATCTTTAAAAATCTTCTTCTCTGAAACCGCAAGGCCCAGGTCTTTGATATTTGGTATGAAGCTTCATCTAGTGGACCCCTACCAAGATTGTTCAAATTATAGTGCTGGGGCCAAAAATGTCCCTGCCCCGGGGCCCTTTGGTTTTATATGGGCTTATATAGGGAAATCCTTTAAAAATCTTCTTCTCTGAAACCACAAGGCCCAGGTCTTTGCTATTTGGTATGAAGCTTCATCTAGTGGACCCCTACCAAGATTGTTCAAATTATAGTGCTGGGGCCAAAAATGCCCCCACCCCAGGGCCCGATGGTTCTACATAGGATTATATAGGGAAAATCTTTAAAAATCTTCTTCTCTGAAACCGCAAGGCCCAGGTCTTTGATATTTGGTATGAAGCTTCATCTAGTGGACCCCTACCAAGGTTGTTCAAATTTTAGTGCTGGGGCCAAAAATGCTTCCGCTCCAGGGCCCTTTGGTTTTACATGGGCTTATACAGGTAAAATCTTTAAAAATCTTCTTCTCTGAAACCGCAAGGCCCAGGTCTTTGCTATTTGGTTTGAAGCTTCATCTATTGGACCCCTACCAAGATTGTTCAAATTATTGTGCTGGGGCCAAAAATGCCCCCGCCCCAGGACCCTTTGGTTTTACATAGGCTTATATAGGGAAAATCTTTAAAAATCTTCTCATCTGAAACGGCAAGACCCATGTCTTTGATATTTGGTATGGAGCTTCATCTAGTGGACCTCCACCAAGATTATTCAAATTATAGCCCTCGGGCCACAAATGCCCTCGCCCCGGGGCTCTTTGGTTTTACATAGCCTTATATAGAGATATTCTTTGAAAATCTTCTTCTCTGAAACAGCAAGCCCAGGCCTTTGATATTTGGTGTGAAGCTTCATCTAGTGGACCTTTATCAAGATTGTTTAAATTAAAGCCCTGAGGCCAAAAATGCCCCCGCCCCCAGGCCATTTGGTTTTACATAGGCTTATGTAGGGAATATCTTAAAAAAAAAAAAACCTTCTTCTCTGAAACCGCAAGGCCCAGGTTTTTTATATTTGGTGTGTAGCTTCATCTAGTAGACCTTTGCCAAGATTGTTCAAATTATAGCCTTTGTTGATATTTGTTATGAAGCTTCTCTTTTTGTGGCCTCCCTCAACATTATGCACATTATAACCCTGGGGTCAATAATGGCCCTCCCCGGGGCCCACTTGTTACTCTATGGATCAGGTGAGCAATCCAGGGCCATCATGGCCCTCTTGTTTCAGTTGGATGCACATCTGAATGGTGAGCAGAAGGTCAGAGGTTTGTTCCCTGCTGAGAGTGCAACATTTTTTCATGGAGATTGATCATAAAATATTTTTTACAGTCATTCTGTCACTTCAGCTGGTTAATGAAAGGCAGTTGTCAGTTTTTGTACTGATTAACCACTTTAACCCTTGTCCTGCTAATCCCGGATATGTCTTATCTTTGAAACAATGTAGATCCTGATCAGATGGCTTCTGACGAAGCCATCTGATCAGGATCTACATTGTTTGCCATTCAGATTGTGAATTTGTTGCAATAATTTGCATCAAATAATCTGATTGGTTGATAATCGGTAGTGGGTGTGGCATATGAATATTCAGCAGGACAAGGGTTAATATAAGCAGTTTTCGGCGAAAACTGACAAGCACAACAGCTCATAAACTCCAAGCCAATAAGTGAAAACATAAATATATACAGCTTGACCACCTTTGTAACCAGGAAAATGTGTTTGAAATATAGGTAGTTTGAACAGCTGAGGGTTAGCAATAGCACCAGGTGAGGGGGTATAATTGGGATAACAAAAGGATAGGTTGCGACTTTTTATAAAATAATAAATGAAATTTGTGTGTCCTTGTTGGACCCACCTCATCTAGCTGATTCTAATGTGTACATAAACATACCTTTACAAGATACAATTTGAAAAAGCTCCCAGATGGTCTTTGATATATTAGGAAGGATCCCTTTTATACTAGACATGATAATTTGCCCTTTTATTGGATGGAAACACTTTTATTGTATTACAGAAGTGGAGGTACTTATGTGAATGATTCAGACAGATATGGTGAGACATTAGGACAGGCTGTGAATATAAAGACACAACCAGACACAGCGGTAAGATACATCCACACTATGATCAGACTTCTTTCTTGCGCTCTATTATAGCTTCAAGTACAGTTGAATTCTGAAACTTCACATCACGTTAAAAAGTCTGTGAAATGAATACCCCACTAAACCCTACTTTATAAAGAGAAAACTGGGGTTAGCGGGGTATACACGATTTTTCTTATTTCTGCTCCAAGACATAGGTTGTGGGTACTCGTTAGAACCGCCTCATTGAGGCGGTTCTAACGAGCACCCACACCCTAAGTTTGCAGTATAAATAAGAAAAATATCATGGATTTTCATCAGAAAAGTAGCCATTTTGGAGATGTGAAAAAAATGTTCTACGTTTCACTGCTGTGTTATTGTAATAAGTAACTGGTACTGTAATCAAGCTTCTTTCTTACACTCTGTCATAGCTTTGGGTAAAGTGGAATTTCTAAGACTACTGTAGTTACTCTCAAGCTTTACTCCTGGGCAAACAGTGTGGACTCAGATCACATTACAATAACTCACCTGTGTGACATAATGCATAATGCATTTTTCCACATCTCCAAAATGGCTACTTTTCTAATGAAAAACTATGATATTTTTCCTGTTTAGTCTGCAAACATAGTTTGTGGGTTCTCGTTAGAAAAGCCTCATTGCAGCAGTTCTAATGAGTACCTACAACGTATGTCTCTGAGCAGAAATAAGAAAAAATGATGTATACCCCTGAAAACCTCAGCTTTCTCTATATAAAGGGGGGTTAGAGGGGTGTTCATTTCATTGACTTGTTCACATGATGATACTGCTGATTAGGAGCAATTTGATCTGGGTCTTCTCTGTTTGCTATGCAGCTAACATATTTTAGACACATTTCTGTATACCCGATCTGAATTCAGCCTTATTTGGTATGTTTGCTGGACATTTCTGACAAATAATACTCTGATTTTTTATGCAGACTGTATGGGGCCCAGGTGTGATAAACTAGACGGCATAAACCAAGCTTATTGATAACTGATAACACTCATTACAGAATAGCCCCAGTCGAGTAATTAAAAATTGAATGCCAAGTTGAAATCTGAATTTATCTTGGGCTGGTATGGAATTAGCCTTGCGATCTACATGAAAAAACCTGAATTTAGCTTCTTGTTAAATTTTTCAGGTCATTGCAGTATCTGGCCTCTATTGATAGCAGTGTTACTTTTTTAGCTCCTTTCTTGTCTGTTTACCTTTATTCTGCTTGTATCATTTTCATTTCTGAAAGTTGGGCCTGTTTCTTAGTTCAAAACCTGTTGTTTGATGAAAAGCAACAAAACAGAAAGAAAAAGTTTGTGGCTCTGCATTAGCTCTCTCATGGTTGAGTTGTGTGGTTTTGAAGCAGACATTTTTGAAGCAGACAGCCCCTTTAAACATGACATTGTTCATAGTAGGGCTGTGAAAGAAATGGTCCAAAATTATGATAAAGTTGACAGTCCCGTCAAACACCTCTGACTTAAAATAGTAGAAATTTTAAGGGAAATGGATACACCTAAAATATTTTTGACAATTTCATAAGTGAAACAACTTTAATAATGCCCTGTTTGTTCTCTTGTAAACTGAGCCCTTATAAAATAGAGATCTGCTCTTAAAGGAAAGAATTTTCTCCTCACAAGCAAATTTTTAGCTCACCAGAGCGAAGGCTCCAGGGGAGCTTATAGTATAGGCAGTGATCCGTCGTCTGTGTCTGGGTAAACATTTTCAAACGACTTCTCCTCAGAACTGCTGGGCCAATTGAAACCAAATAACATGTGGGTTCTCCATGGGTTGGGGGAAAGAAAGTTTGTTCATGGGATCTTGGTCACATGACCAAGATGGCCACCATGCCCATATAGGGTAAACACTTTAAAAATCTTCTTCTCAGGAACCAAACAGCCTATGACCATGAACTTTGTTATCTTCTTCTCCACTAAAACTGCTGTGCTGATTGAAACCAAATTACATGAAAAGCCTCTATGGGAGGAGGCAATGAAAAGTTTGTTCGTGGGATTGTTGTCACATGACCGAGATGGGCGCCATGCCTGTATATGGTATAAACCACATGATTCCTGGTGAGTGTAGTGGCCCATGGACCTATTGTTTCCTTTTAGAGTAGATCCCCTATTGATAAAAGAGAAAACATTTATAAGAAGTAAACTCCCCTGAAGCTTCCAATCCCTTTAAAGCTTGTCAGCTATTTATATCACATGAATATATTTGTAGATGTTTGTATAGATGTCTTGTTCATTCCTGTTTATAAATAACTTGTGTGCTTTAAGTACTAACAGCATGTATGTTGGGACAGGGAAATTTACATAGAACTTGAGCTTAGCTTACTGTAAAAAAAATAAGGAGATTTTAAATTTCATGTTGTTCTATACTTCTTATTTATTCTTCAAAGTAGTGCTTGACCTTTGTTCCAACTGGCCTTTATTTTTGAGATAATTCAAAATCCAAATTTTAATGGTTCAAAATAATAATTCTAAAAAAGTTCTGTTTGTTTGGTTTGAGGTTTAACCTCCCTGTCAACACTGTCATTTTGGAGACACTGCTTCCAATTTTGTGGGATTTTTACCCGACAGGCCGACATGGAGATGAAATGACATCTCAAGCCCTGTCGCCCAATGAAACCATTAGGGTTTATAAGCATATAAGCATGGATGATCCGACTCGCACTGCTTTACCTGGGCAGGCTTAGTGTTACATGTGGGTTTACGGCGTCCCGCAAACCCCCATGCTGACAAGACAACCGAGCGTGATCTCTGACAGGTGTACGGGCAGCTGTGGGGTAAGGCACAAGAAAGATGTTAGATGAATGACATGAATTATTTACAGTATCTACATACAACACTTACTAACACAAAACATCACAATTTGTTGCTTCTGTAGCCAACTCACGACGTCCGCTCCGAAGGCAAAACAATGTTCTGTGCTCGGAACGGGTGACGTGAATACCTACAGAAGCAAACAACAAAAACAACAACAAAAACAAAAAAAGAAACAACACAAGACGCGACTGGCCAGTTTATAACTTAGGGTGAATTCCCCACTCGCGTGAAACTTCCTCTCGCGAACTAGTAGAACTAGTCTATCAACATAGTTGATAATCATAGGTTTAGCGATCACGTTTGCCAATCAGAGGTTTAGCGATCGTCCAAATAACCTGCAGGTAAGTTGACCTCTTCCATGGTCTCACATTTGTTTACAACGAACAATGATTTATATTCTGCTTCTACCCTGGTAGGCGCTGATTACGGCGGTCTGTCCGCCCTTGCTGGACCCTAACGCCTAGCGTCGTACCAGTACCTGCTGCTATGAAGCAGGGAGCAGCAGGTCACACATTGTTGTGCCTGCAAATTACGATAACTGGACTAGAAACGAGTCACAAACATACATGCTATATCATGATCCCCCTCCCGGAGAAGTAAGAATATGTTCATGCATATACCGTTATTGCGCATGCGCCGACCAGACATACAGGCTGATTAGTGCATGCGACAAATAACCGTACAGCAGAACTCAACTTGACTGTGCATCAAATTATCAGCACCCAGCGCTTGACACAATAATACTCAAAGTTCATGTTTCCCTACTGAGCACTACAGAAATCAATTAATGCTCACTACTACTGAGCATAATACTCATCAAATTTGTGCTCACTACATTATCACAAGTAAGAGGCAATTGAACAGACCACGCCTTTGCGCTACCTGGCCAGCTGCCAATTACAGGAAACATAACAATCTCTATTTCATATCCTTCTCCGCGACACGGCTCACAAATATAGCTATTCACAAATTCAATACATTAATAACAGATAGAAACTACAACAGAAGATTTTCATCTATAATCCACAACATTTGTTAGTGTCTCATAAGGGCCAACACTGTTTGCCGTAAATTCTCTCTGTATTTGGTAGGCACCCCGTCACAACCGTCCTCGCGACGCCGATGACGCAGCTGACGTCATCCCCGCCGCTCAGGCCATTATGACGTGTGGCGACCAAATACTCCCACTTATCATCATCACGTTCTTTATATGTACATACATGCACAAACTGAGTTATCAGACAAAAACGGCATCATTACAAAATGAACTCGTAATTCTTCTTGAACAAAATTATTTCTAATCAACGTGAACATGCTTGTAAAATAAAATTCATTACGGTTCATCATCACGGATAACCCAACAGGCTCTTGTAAGAGTTTGCCCTGATGATGAAGATGTGGTTAAACCCGTCTTAAGTTTACGTCCCCTCTACAACTAATATCATATTGGGACGGAACCACGGTTTTCTAACCACAGCTAGTCACAAGTCATGGATCAAAGAAGTGACCCGGCGTTTATTAATTACATTCTACAGAAGGGGTCTAAAAGCCTAAATGAATCTAGAATGAGCGGGTGTCCAAATTTTACGTCTCACCAACATCTAGGGTCAGCATGAGACAGGACCTCACTTAGAAAGACTCATTCTACTACTGGAGAAGCCTGGGATCAATTCTGCGACGTCTAGCTGGCAAAGCTAGTAGCCTAATCACTACAGGCCACAACAGTGAATTCGGAATAGGCTTCAGAAAGTTGGGGTATACTAGAAGTAAACCCCTCCAAAACCTACAAGCATGTTCATACAAAATAATACTAAACATAGATTTAACATACCTTTCAATATACTTTCTATTTCCCCGTCACAATGTTGTGTTCACTCTTACAACTTGACCTGCTGCTAAAGTGTTCGCTTTTTTCAGGGTTTATATATCTATGAATACTACCGGAAAATCATGCCTACTCATATTACCTTGCTCAATTCGTGGCGAGGTGGAGATACCGGCCACAAACAAAGCCAGATAGCAAAAATCAAGTAGACAATGGATTTGCGTTCAAATAGTATATTTCCCATAGGAAAAATTGATGAAACGACCCTATAATCAATGACATGACTCCTGTCAAAACGAACACCCACACAACACGTGACGGGAATAAAAATCATATATGGCACAATTTGGCGGTTGGCGATTTTTAGGCAAATTCTATAGGACTCGGCCTTTTAGCGGCTCCCTGTATTGTAAAAACAACTCTCTATAAACCACTCATGCATACATCGTATGATATGTGCATGACTTGTTCATGGAGCCGCACAGTTTGCGTACCATATTTCACCTAAAATATTTCACTCGCACCGCCCTACCATATATCTACTAAAATAATTTAGATGTGCATAAGCACCAGAGAGGTTTCCTATTCCATCTCGTAACACTTAGGTCCTCTAAGCTGTTTGCCAGTACTCGTGTGCGGCTGGATTTCAGCTCTGCGTGGAAGCATCATGCAGTCTATCTATTTCTTCAAGCCCCCATGAGCTGGGGCCGTCTGAAAAGGTAATCCCTCGGAAGCAAGAAAATAACTGAAATTATATTCTTCATGTTTTTATGCGCCAGACTAGCTAGTTTTGGCCAATTAGACCTCATCAGTGACCTTTACATATTTTCAAAAATCCAAAATGGAATCAATGATCCAAAAGGACTAGAAAATATAATCTACACTTAAGATGAAGGGTATAGAGATTTTTTAACTGCTACCTCAGATTCCCTTTACACCAGCTGTACCGAAGAGATAAATCATTTATAAAGGAAATGTGGCATAGTGAAAGACAGTTTGAAATGGGAGGGATTTAATGGAAATGGATGCCACTTCAGGGTAAAGCTTCATAATGTAGATTAAATGGCATAATATATCAGTCAAATGAGGAGAAACTCTTTTATTGACAATTGCAAATTACAAAGGTACAGATCAGCCTGCCCATCTGCAGTCTGTTCAGCTCCAAAGTGTTTGCTGCCTGGATAGTTTGATACTGCTTATACCTTAATGAGCCTAAGTATTGGGACAGGTAAGCCTAAGCAAGGTTGTGACAGCCAGGTAAATGTTGGTAAGAACTCCATGTTTCTATTCTGTGATTTGTAATGTAACTGAAGGTACATGAAAAGAAGTTCATATGCATTTGGTGTGTTTATTTCTAGAAATCAAATGATGACGAGATTCTGCAGGTAAATATTTTTGTAGAGGTCAAGGTTTGGCTGTTGGTTGCTATGAAACACTTGGATAAATCGTATATTAGTATTTATATTTTGACACAGAAGCTTTTTTCTTTTAACAGCAGTCTGAAGTTGTTTGATAACTGTGCTAGCTTTTATAGTAGACAGAAAACAGGATAGCTTGTACATGTATATCTATAGACAATTCATTTGATTCATTATACTACACATGTAACATTGGTGCATTTTGTGCATTTTGATTATATGTACAGCAGAACTTCAATGGCTCGATCCCCGATGGCTCGTTTCCATAGATGAGTCAAACCTGTTCTTGAGTCTGCAGAGAATTCTTCCAAATATGACATAGGAATAATATAGGGAGATTTTCTACTTTTATCTTGCAAATGTATGCTGTGTGTACCCATTAGAATCGATGAGGCGATTCAAATGAGTACACACACTATACAGTTAATATAGAACACCAAAAAGATATCCCACAATTATCTCCATTATGCCTCCTGGTAAAGCACTAAGAGAAACCCTCTACTCCAACTACCGCTGTCTTGAACAAATTTTTGGGGTTCGAGCCATCGAAGTTCGACTGCACTTACTTTGAGCTGTGTCAGAAGAAGAAAAACAAATTTATAACTAGAAAATTTGTAATGATCAACACATTAATGTAGAGATGGAGTAATGAAGATAAGGGATAATTTTCCATATTTCTTAATAGAAACAACATACGTTTTTGTGGAAAAATAAGAAAAAATTATCCCAAAATAATTTCAAAATTACACTTCCCCTTATCTGGAGCTATGTTAACCCATTTTGTACCAGAAACCCAAAAACGGGTAATGGGCAAACAATGCAGGCCCAGATCAGTTGCCACAGAATGTGGTGTCTGATCAGGGCCTACACTGTTTGCAAAAAGTTAAGCCATGTTCCAAATAAATTTTGAAGAGAACAACTGGACACCCCTTAATTTTGAAATGGACTCCTGGAATAAATCAGGGGGAAAATTTCCATTTGGTACAAAAAGGATTATCATTGATTATCATGAAGTGACAGCCTGGGTGTTTCAGATGAATTATCCAGGCATCAGGTTTAGTCAGTCCTCTTGGTAGTACAGAAAGCAAACTTCAAATGATGTATATTTCAGTGATTCTAACAAATACACACAGTATATGTTTTAGTGGAGCTCTACACATATCTATGTGTTAGCCTGATGTAGTGAGATACACAGCTCAAAGTTAGCCACTTGGTAGTGATGTTCATTTGCATGTGCTAGCTTTCTACTATTACCGTTTAGTTGAATGGTTTCACTTAACAGTATTTCTTTTAATAAAACTATCAAATGTCAGCTTCTCCATAGAAGAGGCAAATTAAAGCCTCCTAAATTTTGCCAAGTCAACTTATTTTTAATTTGTATGCCTAAGGAGGAGTATTGAGGGTAATTTTGGAATATATCTTCACTAAAACATATTTAACTTCCTTTCAAGGACCTTGCTCCATGGTGATTTGGCTTTTATGGAGGCATTTTTGATTACAATTGTACACTTAAGGGCCATGTTTCTTCATTTTAGGACACTTTTGTCATACCTTTTGTCTGGGTGTGGGTGAGGGTGAACTAAAATGTAATATTTCTTTCCATAGTTTAGTTTTATGAAGAAGCTTGTATTTGACAGGAGATTACTTCTCATTAAGCATTTTAGTTTTGCTACAATCTGGCCAGAGCAGAGCTTACAAAATGGCTCAGACAGTTAGGCATAGCTCCAGATAAGATGCTTTTTTAATAAAAAATGCTGATATTTTTCTTATTTCTGCATGAAAACATACATTTCTGCACAAAAACATATGTTGTGGGTATACACGAAAACATATGTTGTGGGTATACATTAGAAGCACCTCAATGAGGTGCTTCTAATGAATACCCACAACATATGTTTTCATGCAGAAATAAGAAAACTTATACATGTACATGTATATGGATAGCCCTTCTTATCTGAGGCTTTGGTTAGATCATGCTATTGCCATCAGATATAATGAATATTTAACAGCAAAAACAACAACAGGTTTGATATTTGATAGACTTGATATCCACTAACTGACACAGACACTGGAATGTCAAGTTCACCTGTCAGACATTGTTTCTACAGTAGTTATCTAAACCTTCACTGTTTTCACCATCTTTGTAAGTTTTGCTCTGGCCTGCTAACACTTCTGTTCTTGCATGCTAATCACATTTTGTTTGCTCTTTCACTCTTACATGTATATCTGGTTGCTGGTTCCTGACACAGGCTGCTAAAAAGGTGGGTGCTTGTAAACAGTGTTCTGTTTTACAGGGTACCAGTTATTTTTAAAAATAAGGAAAACAATTAGGGCTGTGACAGTCAGTTTGTATTCCTATTCATAGCACACTGAGTTGGATACCATTCTAACACCATTGTCCTACTGAATAAATTAGTTTAGCCACACCCATTTCTGACTCAGCAAATCAAATTACAGTAAAATGCCTATATTAAGACCACCTTTAGGACTGTTCAAAAGTGGTCTTTAAGACCACCTTTGAACAGTCCCAAAAGTGGTCTCTTAATAGGAGACAGTAGGTGTAGAAAACACTAAGAAAGAATAACTGAAACCTTCCCAATAAGCTTTTAAAAGCAGATTTAGTCTTAATTTTAGGTGATCGTAATAGTGGAATTTTACTGTACTTGATATAATGTATTCATTCAAATCTGAAACTGCATGACAAATGATGAATATCCTGATTAGATGGAAGCCACCTGATCTGGATCTACACTGTTTGCAAAGGTATGGTGTTCAGCAGGATGTGTTATCACTTGTCCTGCTGAATATTTTAATCTGCCACACCCACTACCAATTATCAACCAATCAGATTACTTGATGCAAATTATTGCAGCAACAGATTCATGAACTGAATGACAAACAGTGTAGACCCTGATCAGGTGGCTTCTTCAGAAGCCATCTGATCTGGATCTACATTGTTTGAAAGATAAGACATATCCAGGCTCAACAAGACAAGGGTTAAAAGAGAGCATAAACATATTAAGCTTGTACAACACAACTAATCATTGCTACAAGGCCTAACATAGATGACCAGTTTATAATATAATGCTAATATTTAGAAGCTCATAATAGCCACAATTGAATAGGTGTACAGCTGGTCTGCATCCAAATACTTGCACACTTTTGATATGTCCTCAGTGCTTTTACAGTATGAAGAGCAGCAGTAATATTCCTCTTATTTGGAAAAGTATATGCTGCCATTCTGGAACATTTTATTTGATTACTAAGCATTATTTTGACTTGAAATACAATTTCAAGCACTTGTAGTCATCTACTGAAATAATAATGATAAAATTAGTTTTCTAAAAGATTGACAGACATTTAAGTTGCATCATATGGCTTAATTGGTTAGAGTGCTGTATTTTAATCACTGCTGTAGGTTTGAACCTTGCTCGAGTCACTTGAGATGCCAATTTTTTCAACACAAAGTCAGTTGGTCTTTCTGCAGGTACTCCAGTTTTTGCCCACCTCTGATTAACTGTTAGCTTAAATAAGTGAAAGAAACTTTGAAGATCCAAAACACCAAAAGCCAAAGAAAAAGTATCTTTGAAAATTCCTGAGGAGATAATATATTGAAGCAATTTTGCCTGTTATCAGATCCTTTTTGTGTCTGCTCTGCAAAAGACCTACATGTAACAGTTGTTCTTTTTTTATCAAAAATATTGTTCCAAAATCCGTGTCTCACATTATCTGTAGCTGTGTTCTCATACAAGGAAAGTCATATTGAGTTATCTTCAAGACTAGACCCCTATTGACCAGGGAGACAAGAATATACTTTGAAAGAGTTGCCTCCCCTGATGGTAAATTACTTCTTCCTAATGTCACAAGAGCACGCGTACTTGTTTGTGAAATTGTGCGCACTGTAGCACAGTCTGAAACAAGTCTGCTCTCTTTGCATGAGGCCTAAAGACCTGACATGGCTTATTTATATGCATTGTATTTAAATAGCCTCAAAATACATTTTAGATCCACTTTCAATGTTTAACTTTTCCATAAGTAATTTATCATTTATAACATTCACATTTTGCAATACTGATAGTGAAAGGAAGAAAATACTAATTAAAAACAAAAAAGAAAGCAAGAAGGAAGAAATGAAAGTAAAATGCACTCTTATATTTTATTGGATCTCTAGTACAGATTAACAGCTTTAATCTGTTTTCTTGGAATTTTGAAATTTTATTTGTTTGTGATAAATAGTTACAGGACAAAGAGAGTGATTATGATGAAATGGAGCGATGGTTAGCAACACAGGAGGCAGAAAATCAGGTGAGAGGTGGGGGTCAAGTTGACAAGTGAATATAGGAAGATTCGAAAGAGGCTTGTAAGATTAGATGACCGACTATAGATTGGGGCAGGGGTGTGCCGGATGCTGGATGATGGGCTGGACAAGAAAGGTTCCACAAAAACCTGTACATGCCCTTATTTGAAGAATTCCATTAAAGGAATTGATTGTAAGGGGGAATATTTAACACGACCTATAACTGGAGTTGTGCAGTGAGAAATGCTGTTAGAAAAAACAAGTTTGAACTTAATAGAAAAACTTTGAAACTTAGCCAGAATGTGCTGAGTTTTGGTTGGAGTTTTAATGCATTTTATTTGTTACCTTTTAAGGGGAATCAGTACGTCATTTTTTCTCCCATTTTCACGAAAGAGATGACTTTAGGACTTTGGTTGCTCGTAGACAATCCTTTTCTAAAAGGGGCCCACACTTAAAGAAAAGAATTTGCTCCTAAGGAGGAAATTCTTTTCTTTAAGAGTAGGCCCCTGTTGACAAGAGAAATAAGTGTGTTCAAAAGAGTTGCATCCCCTGAAAATATGTCCATTCCCCTTAAACCTTGTCCTGCTGAATAAATTTATTTTAACACATCCATTCCTGACTATCAGCCAATCAAATGGCTTGATATAATGCATTCATTTAAATTCTCAATTTGAATGACAAACAGTCTAGATTCTGATCAGATCTGGATCTGCAAAGTTAGGGTTTATTGTGATTCAGCAGGTCAAGGGCTAACTTCTGTCCCTGCTTGCAGCCCAATGTTGGTTTCAATACCGAAAAGATATTACTCTGTTAATGGCATGTATGTTAAGTGTTTGCTGCTAGAATGATATGATTTTTTGAAGAAAATATTTCTGTTGAGTTGCTCTGTTTTGTTCCTATTTTGCAAGTTTGTGTGTGGTTGGGTTGAGCAGCTGTGTTGCTACAGAAACTGAAACATGTTTAAAGTGTACTTTTTTCAAGCACTGGAAAACAGGTCACCTTGGCCAAGTGGTTAAGAGCACTGCCTGTTAAACATTATTTAGGTCCTCACCATTGTAGGTTTGAAGCTTGATGGAGTCACATGCGAAATGCCAAGTTCTGCACTGGAAGAAAAGAAATTTTTCCGTCTACAATTTCAAACATCTTCGCAGAAACCACTGGGCCAGCTGGAGTCAGGTTTTATGCAGAATATTCATTTCATATGGGAAGGGAAAATAATAGAATTGGTCATTGTCACATGACCAAGATGGCCACCATGCCCATTTATGGTAAAACGCTTTAAAAATTCTCTTCTCCAGAACTGTATAGCTGATGACCTTAAAACCTCCAGTCAGATTTAGTCTCTTAGGATTTTGAATGGTTAAAGGTAAGACAGGGCATTTATCCAAAGCAATATGTAGTTTATGAAATGAAAGTAGATATTGATTGAATGAACCTCTATGAATGTCAGAAGTCAGGGTCATTCAGTGACCTTGGCCGAAGATCACTAGGATTGAATATTATTCCACATTTCAGAGGACTTGATCACTTAAACCAGGGGAAGGAAATTGTATTTGAATGGTCTATGTCACATAACCAACATGGCTGCCACACCCATATATGGTATAAACCTGAAGAGATCCTTTTTCTCTGATTTCACTGGGGCGATTGCCAAGAAACCTAGTATGTAGCTTCAGTTGACTGCATACTACCAAGTTTGTTCAAATGACAACATTAGGTTGGCCATGACCTATTTTAGGGCAAGGACAGATATGGTCCTTTGGACTTTTGAATGGGAAAAAGGTAAAAAAAAAGAATTTTTCAGGACGAATTGTAGTTAAAAATACCAATGTGGGTACTACATAGCTACGAATGTCAGAAGTCACTAGAACTGAACTTCCATCAACATTTCAAAGGACTTTTTCTCTGAAACTGCTTATCTCATCAGTAGCCTCATGACATTGGGGGAATAAAATTATCTTTGAATGGTCTGGGTCACATGACCAAGATGGCTTCTATGCCCACATAAGAGAAGAGCCTTAAATAATTTCTTGAACCACTGGGTCAGTTTCCTTTAAACTTGGTATGTAGCATGCATCTGTGTCTGAGTAATGTCAGATTTGTCCAGATGATTAAGTACCCTAGGTTGACGTTAACCCAATTTATGACACTTTTAAAATTTTGTTCCTTTGGCTTTTGAATTGGAAAAAGGTAAAGCAATGCATTTTCCTAAAACAATGAGCCTTTATGAATACCAGAGGTCAAGGTCATTAAGTAATTCCAACTTGAAATGCAGCCTTATTGCAAAGGAGGAACAAACTTTTGTTAAAATGGTCCAGCTCACATAATCAACGGAACTGTCATGCTTAAAATAAGTCCAAGAACCTATAAGAGAACCAAAAGTCAATGTCACTCACATGGGGAACAAACAGATTAGATAATGCTGAGGGTTCAGGGGAGCCATCAGGACCTCATGTTTCTACCTCTGTTTGATTATCAACTCATTATAAGTGAAATATTCTTGAAAGAGCCATAAAACCTGAACAAGGAAATGTATGCACGTTTCATGAAAGTAGTGCAGTACATTAGAGATGCAAACTTCTTGTATGCAACCAAAGAGACTTGGTTACCATAGTGTTTAGAAAGATTTGAAGAAAGCTGATTACTACTGAGGTTCACTATATTTAAAAAAATGTGGAGCATGGTATCTCAGTGGTTAGTGCACTTGCCTATATGCTGGAGGCCCCCGGTTCGATTCCCGGCAGCGGTAATAAAATCACGGTGTCCGAACATGCTCCACTGGCATCATTTGCAGGGCTGAATGCCACAAAGTGCACCATCCTTCAGATTGGGACGTTAACTGAGGCCCCCTGTGCAGGGTGTACCATCCCCTGTGCTGGTAAAAGAGCCCTACCATAATTACATGATTACTGTCTAGGCTTTCATCCTGCAAACCTGGAGTGTATGTAATGTACACCTGCACGTAATCCTCGTTAGGGGATGTTGCAGTATATATAGAAAGAGAGAAACAGTTAATGATAATGTGCATGAATTATGGATATGGCTGTCGGTCCAAGTGCATGAAATTGTATACACACACTTGTATTCACACACAGAACATGCTCACTGTATTTTATTTTGCTTGTTATTTTACAGGCAGCTGGAGGCAATCAAGGAGAACCAATTACTAGTTCAGGTATTTTTTTTCTCTCGTAAACTTAAAAAAGAAAAGAGAATTCTCATTAAATAGTCTCTAAGAGAAGAGAATATTCTGATTCACTCTTGTCCTGCTGAATAAATAAATTTAGCACACCCATTGCTGACTTTCAGTCAGATAAATTGGTGTAAGTCACAAACAGAATGTCAGTCAGTGGAGATGCTGATCAGAGATACTTTTTTTCAGAAACCATCTGATCTGTATCTAGGCTGTTTGTTTGCTGTAAAAGGTCCAGTCAACACTATTTGGGTCATATTCAGCCAGTCTGTTCAGCTAACCACACTTTTACTAGGGCTGGCTTATACATGTATAAGTGGTTAACAAGTACAGTGTACATTCTTTCGCCAACAGCCCTCCTTGTTCCAGCAGAAGGGAGATACTGACCATAGAATAATTTCAAGCCCAAACTCCATGAAAGAATGATTCTTGTACTGCAGAACAAGGATTAATCCATTTTAACCCTTTTTGTACGAAATGGAATCTTCCCCCTTATATATAGCAGGAGTCCATTTCCAAATCTGGGGGTGTCAGGTTGTGTTTTCTTCAAAATTTATTTGGACAATGACTGAACTTTTAACAAACAATAGAGGCCCTGATCAGATGTCGCGTTCTGCGGGGTCTGATCTGGGCCTGCACTGTTTGCCAGGGTAGCCCTTTAGTGGTTTCCGGCCTGAAATGGGTTAAACAGGAAACTCCAAAACATGTCACAGGCAACAGTTCAGGTGCAGAATGTGGAGTCTGATCAGGGCTTCACTGTTTGATGACAGTTTGGCCACTTTAACCCTTACCTTGCTGTTTACGACAACCCCTACCTTTGCAAACAGTGTAGATCCAGATCAGAAGCCATCTGATCAGGATCTCCCCCTTTTGTCATGCATGCAGTTTGTAAATTGAATGAAAACATTATATCAAGTGATTTGATTGGGGGATACTCAGAATAATTAATATATTCAGCAGGATAAGGGTTAAAATTAGTTTCTCTACAATCAAGAGAACCTGACACCGCTAAGTTTTGAAATGGGCTCCTCTTATATATGGGGGAAAATTCCCTTTTTGAACCAAATGGAATCTTTCTCCTTGCGTAATAATAACAGCAGTCCATTTCAAAATTAAAGACAGTCAGGTTGTATTTTCTTCCAAATGGCCTTTTGACAAACATTGTAGGCCCTGATCAGATGCTGCATCTGAGGCATATGATCTGGGCCTGCGCTGTTTACCAATTAGCTATTTGGGGGTGTCTGGTACAAAATTGGTTAAACAACCACATAAACAGTCAATTCTGAGATGGAAAAACCATCTTAAAGGTGCATTATTGAGCTATCTGGAAAAAATGCTTCCAAAAATAAAATACATATAGCCTGTATTTTTCTTTAAAACAATACAAATGAATGCATTTTATGCAAAAATGCAAACAATTATGATGACACGTAAACAAGTTTGAGAGGGATTCCCTAACTAGGTTTCGAACACTAGTTAAATCTATTTATAGCCCCGCTTTGAAAAGTGGGGGCTATATTGGATTTGGCTTGTCCGGAATTCCATCTGTCTGTCTGTCTGTCTGTCTGTAATTTGTCTGGAATTCCGTCTGTCTGTCTGTCTGTAATATTTGATAGTGGGTACCTTGTTACCGCAACTCCTCTTACAGTTCTAAGTCAATCCTTTTGAAACTTTACAGGTGTTTTCATATAGGTCTGAAGATGTGCATATTCTTTTTTCATTATCCTTAAATAATTTTTTTCACTTATTTCACCTTTTTTAACTTAGACTATTTTTGAGATCTACTAATGTTAAAATGTATAGGGAGTAGCTACCTTGTTACCGCAACTCCTCTTACAGTTCTAGGTCAATCCTTTTGAAACTTTACAGGTGTTTTCATATAGGTCTGAAGATATGCATATTCTTTTTTCATTATCCTTAAATAATTTTTTTCACTTATTTCACCTTTTTCAACTTAGACAATTTTTGAGATCTACTAATGTTAAAATGTATAGGGAGTAGCTACCTTGTTACCGCAACTCCTCTTACAGTTCTAGGTCAATCCTTTTGAAACTTTACAGGTGTTTTCGTATAGGTCTGAAGATGTGCATATTGTTTTTAGCTCACCTGGGCCGAAGGCTCCAGGGGAGCTTATAGTATAGTGGGTCCTCCGTCGTCCGTCGTCCGTCCACACTTTTGAGCAGCTATATCTCTGTATCCTGCAGGCTGATCTCAATCGTTTCTCACCTGTAGCATGCCTCTGGTGGGGCATTGATGACAAAAACTTTTTTTTGAAATCGCTCTAAAACTTTGGTTCCTATGGCAACCACAAGGTCCCATAGACTTACTATGGGAAAATGCTTGTCATCACCGTGGCGCCTTCAGTTTTGATCGGATCTTTCTGAAACTTATATGTAAGGTGACTGGGGATAAAAACTCGGATGAGTTCGAAAACCGGCCAAGTCGGCCCATTTATCATAGAGTTACGTCCCTTTGATTGCTGAAAATGCCCATTTTCGACCTTGTCATCACAGTAGCCCCTTCAGTTTTGATCGGATCTTTCTGAAACTTATATGTAATGTGGCTGGGGATAAAACCTCGGATGAGTTCGAAAACCAGCCAAGTCCGACCATTTATCAAAGAGTTACGTCCCTTTGATTGCTGAAAATGCCGATTTTTGACCTTGTCATCACTGTAGCCCCTTCAGTTTTGATCGGATCTTTCTGAAACTTATATGTAAGGTGGCTGTGGATAAAATCTCGGATGAGTTCGAAAACCGACCAAGTCGGCCCTTTTATCATAGAGTAACGTCCCTTTGATTGCTGAAAATGCTGATTTTTGACCTTGTCATCACTGTAGCCCTTTCAGTTTTGATCGAATCTTTCTGAAACTTATATGTAAAGTGGCTGGGGATAAAATATCGGATGAGTTCGAAAACCAGCCAAGTTGGTCCATTTATCACAGAGTAACGTCCCTTTGATTGCTGAAAATGTCGATTTTTGACCTTGTCATCACCGTAGCCCTTTCAGTTTGGATCAGATCTTTCTGAAACTTATATGCAAGGTGGCTGGGGATAAAGCCTCAGATGAGTTCGCATACCAGCAAAGGTGGCCTATTTATCATAGAGTTAGGTCCCTTTGATTGCTGAAAATGTTGATTTTTGACCTTGTCAACACTGTAGCCCCTTCAGTTTTGATCGGATCTTTCTGAAACTTATATGTAAGGTGGCTGGGGATAAAACCTCGGATGAGTTCGCAAAACAGGCCAAGTTGCCCCATTAACTATATAGTAATGTCCTTTTGATGGCTGAAAATGTCGATTTTTTACCTTGTCATCACCGTAGCCCCTTCAGTTTTGATCGAATCTTTCTGAAACCTATATGTAAGGTGACTGGAGATAAAACCTAGGATGAGTTTGAATACCGGCCAAGTTGGCCCATTTATCATTAATTTACGTCCCTTTGATTGCTGAAAATGCCGATTTTTGACCTTGTCATCACCATAGCCCCTTCAGTTTTGATTGGCTCTTTCTGAAACTTATATGTAAGGTGGCTGGGGATAAAATCTTGGATGAGTTCGAAAACAGGCCAAGTCAGCCCATTTATCGTAGAGTTCTGTCCCTTTGATGGCTGAAAATGTTGATTTTTGACCTTGTCATTACCGTAGCCCCTTCAGTTTTGATCAGATTTTTCTGAAACTTATATGTAAGGTGGCTGGGGATGAAACCTCGGATGAGTTCGAAAACTGGCCAAGTCGGCTCATTTATTTTAGAGTAACATCCCTTTGATTGCTAAAAATGCCAAATTTTGACCTTGTCATCACCGTAGCCCCTTCAGTTTTGATCGTATCTTTCTGAAACTTATATGTGAGGTGGCTGGGAATAAAATCTTGGATGAGTTTGAATACTTCACAAATCTGATCGGATCTTTCTGAAACTTACATGTAAGGTGGCTGGGAATAAAACCTCAGGTGAGTTTGAATACCGGCCAAGTTGGCACATTTATCATAGAGTGACGTGCCTTTAATTGCTGAAAATACCTATTTTCGACATTGTTATCACTGCTGCCCCTTTAGTTTTGAACGGATCTTCATGAAACTTACAAACAAGGGAGTCAGGCAGAAAGCTTGGAGGAGTTTGAAAACTCTTGTTTTTGAACTTGTCATCACCATAGCCACTTCAGTTTAGATTGGATCTTCTTAGCAAGTCAGGAATAAAAGCTTGAATGAGTTTGAAAACCGATGAGGTCAGCCTGTTTATCATAGAGTTAAATTCTACTTGATTTTCAGAAAATGCTTACCCTGTCATCACCATGTCCTCCCATAAAGCCTTCAGTAAAGGTTGGCACTTCCTTAAACTTTGAATCTGTTAGCTCAGGTGAGCGATACAGGACCAAGCTAGCTTGGTCCTCTTGTTTCATTATCCTTAAATAATTTTTTTCACTTATTTCACCTTTTTTAACTTAGACAATTTTTGAGATCTACTAATGTTAAAATGTATAGGGCAGGGCTCTAGAAATTTTGAAATCCCAATCGGTCCAGAAGGTGACCAAAAATTACGGAAATTGCAGATCGGTTTCGGTAATTTCCGTAAACGCCATTGGCGATTTCAAAATGTGTTATTAGCGCAAAGAATGACATACCGATGTTCCTCTTACACTTGTAAACGGATATGAGCACCAGTATCTTGATTATAAACAGCAATTATTGCTCACATCGTTAATATTTCATCTACTTTCATTTTGTACGCCAGATTTCATCTACTTTCATTTTCCCAATATCCGGGTCACTCCGAACCTGAAGACTACTAAAGGGAAACAACCTACATGGGGCAGTCAGAGACCAGTTCGATGGTCACTATATTTTTTCCCTTTTTAAAGCCTTTAAAATATTTCTCTTATTTCACGCATTTTATTTTGCCCAAATTGCTTTGTTTACAAATGGCGACCGATATGGCAGCCACGTGGTCGGAAAATGACGTCATACGGTTTCCGTTTACACAATACACATTAATGCAGTCAAGGACGTAACACACATACACCTGTTTTATGTCATTTATTTTAATAGAGCGTATTTCTAAAAAAAAACGTTTTGAACGGGCGAAAAAACATTTCTTTACTCTCGAACCAATACATGGCCGAACGAGAGTCATTGAAAATCTTACATGGCCGAACCAAGTTTTAAAGAATATAAATACATATGTTACGATTACACAAGCCTGAAATAAACAAATTATGTTTGATTGCCATTAGATCAAACACGATCAAGGCTTCTTTGATATCACAATCACGCACCGCTTAATCACGTTTTGGCTGACTAACTGTCATTAGCCTTAACCCCGCGAGAGTCTGCGATACCTGGCGAGATCTCGAAAACGTGTTTACTGTCAAACTCAAATTCATCCCCGAGAGAGATAATTGGATTATATTACTGGCACAATAAACAGTTTGACACCTAACCAGGTATAATTTCTCTGTTTTTTCACTTCGATTTTAGCTTATTGGGTTTTTTTTTCGGACCGATTTTTCAGCAAAATTTTTCAGCAAAATCGGTTTTCATTTTCAAAAAACGGTCTGGACCGGTGAAAAATCGGACTTCTAGAGCCCTGCTCTCGAACCAATACATGGCCGAACGAGAGTCATTGAAAATCTTACATGGCCGAACCAAGTTTTAAAGAATATAAATACATATTTTACGATTACACAAGCCTGAAATAAACAAATTATGTTTGATTGCCATTAGATCAAACACGATCAAGGCTTCTTTGATATCACAATCACGCACCGCTTAATCACGTTTTGGCTGACTAACTGTCATTAGCCTTAACCCCGCGAGAGTCTGCGATACCTGGCGAGATCTCGAAAACGTGTTTACTGTCAAACTCAAATTCATCCCCGAGAGAGAAAATTGGATTATATTACTGGCACAATAAACAGTTTGACACCTAACCAGGTATAATTTCTGTGTTTTTTCACTTCGATTTTAGCTTATTGGGTTTTTTTTTCGGACCGATTTTTCAGCAAAATTTTTCAGCAAAATCGGTTTTCATTTTCAAAAAACGGTCTGGACCGGTGAAAAATCGGACTTCTAGAGCCCTGGTATAGGGAGTAGCTACCTTGTGACCACAACCTCTCTTACAGTTCTAGGTCAATCCTTTTGAAACTTTACAGGTGTTTTCATATAGGTCTGAAGATGTGCATATTCTTTTTTCATTATCCTTAAATAATTTTTTTCACTTATTTCACCTTTTTTAACTTAGACAATTTTTGAGATCTACTAATGTTAAAATGTATAGGGAGTTGCTACCTTGTGATCGCAACTCCTCTTACAGTTCTAGTCAATCCTTTTGAAATTTAACAGGTGTTTTCATATAGGTCTGAAGATGTGCATGTCCTTTTTTCATTATCCAAAACCTATTTTTTAACTTAGACTGTTTTTCAGATCTAATAACGCGAAAAGTCTATAAGGCGTAGGTACCTTGTTAGGGATTTAACCCTCTCACAAGTCTTTACCTTTAATTCATGAGTCTTTCTCCTCTGACAGGGCTATAGCGGGGCTATAGTCAGATCCTCTGACAGTTCTAGTTTTAGTTCGTGACAAAAATAGAATCCCCATATATGACGTTATGCGACATTCATTTTTGGCCTTGTTTGCGTAGGCCATGCCTGAATCGGAAAAATATGATGCTGAATACCATGCCATAAATAACAACACTCAGAGACGATACTGACGCCATGTATGTGTAAAGTGACAGATTTATTTTTAGAACAGAAATTCTGAATACATGTTCAGAGCGAAGGGTAAAATTGAATGAAAACGACCATTTTCACAAAGTTCTGAAGCTGTATTTAGCTCCAAAAGTGTACACATGACAAAGGAGTATGCATTGAAGATAAAAAACAGAAAAAGAGACCCGGTAGCTCAATAATGCACCTTTAATGGTTTAGATGGAAAAGTCATCTATTTGCAGTTATTCTCATTTACTGAGTAATTCTTCATACTTGTCATCTTTTTGAAGTATTGAGTGACAAACTTGACCAGGCTACACACAAACAAAGCCAGATGAAATTCAAAGTATGAAAAAATTAGTTTTCTACAGGTATGGATGGGTACCATTTCTGTTAAATAGCTGTGGGTGAGAACTCAACTGCATCCCATGAGATGGATTTTCCATCCAATAATTTCATGCTTTTTCTATCACAAAAACAAAAAATTCACATGAGCTGTGTTTAAGATGGAAAAACCATCTTAACCCTTTTCTTGCTGAATATTCATTTAAGCCACACCCATTTTTGTCTATCAACCAATCAAATAACTGATGTAGTTTATTGCTACAAATTCATAAAGTGAATGCCAAACAGTGTAGATCCTGATCAGATGGCTTCTTCAGAAGCCATCTGATCTGGATCTACACTGTTTGCAAAGATAGGGGTTGTCGTGAACAGCAAGATAAGAGTAAATGTTTACATGAACAAGATGCAAAAACCATCTTATTCTTTAATATGTATTGTCCGTCTAATGCTGTGATTTTTATCTAAGATGGTTTTCCATCTTAGGATTAACTAATAAAGTATTTGCTTAATCAAAAGAATCTGAAGGTCTGTATGCAGTTGTTGACAGCCTTGTAGATAAATGAGCTTGTTAGTGGTGACCATGGTAACTGATATATGTAGTAAGTACAATTTGTAATAGTGATAATTATTCTGCTGAAAACAAAATGTCTGAAGCCATTGCATTTGACACTCAGATTTTTACTGCAAAAATCTTACTCTGCCATATTATATCATCAATGTTCTAACCCTTATCTTGCTGTTCACGACAACCCCTGTCTTTTTCAAACAGTGTAGATCCAGATCAGATGGCTTCTGAAGAAGCCATCTGATCAGGATCTACACTGTTTGGCATTCAGTTTATGAATTTGTAGCAATAAATTACATCAAGTAATTTGATTGGTTGATAGACAGAAATGGGTTAAAATTCATTAGCTAACAACATCGTTAGTTTTGAACAGCTGTTCCTGTGCCAGATGAAATTAGAATGAGATAGTTTTGGGTATTAGGGAAATATTTACCAACTGTAAATTTAACCCTTATCCCGCTGCATAATTAATTTAGCCACACCTATTTCTGACTTTAAACCAATCAGATTACTTGATGTAATTTAGTTCTACAAATTAAAAAACTGAATATGTCAAACAGCATTGATCCTGATCAAATGGCTTCTTTAGTCACCTGATCTGGATCTACACTGTTTGCAAAGGTTGGGGTTGTTGTGAACAGCAAGATAAGGGTTATTATATTTAGTTAAGTCTCTGCTTGTAAGAAAATACATTAAAACATATTAAATTTACCTACTACAAATTACTACATTTATTGACTATTGTAAAACTTTCAACCGGTCACATGTCAGGCTCCAAGTTCTGCAACGGAAGGTGAGGTGGTTTTTCTCCGGGCACTCTGGTTTTTGCCCACCTCTGATTAACGATTGGCTCGATATGAGTGAAATAATCTTGAAAGAGCCATAAAACCAACCCCCCCCCCCCCCCCCCACCCTCACAAAAAAACAAAAAAAAACATTCAACAGTGCTAACCAGATTCTCCTAAAGTTTGAAATGGCTCTGCATAAAGCAATTAACACTCAAAAAGTCAGTTACATTTGGTCCATTTTATTGTGTGCCGATTACTTTAAAAGCCATTGTTTCCAACAGTGTTTGCCCAGATCAGACTGCTCCTATAGAACTTGTATGCAAAAATATTTTTAAAATGTTTGTCTGAATTTGCAGCAGATTACATAAAAGGGCAACATTTTCAGATGCAGTTCCTTGTGCGCCATCCTATGGCGTTTATATTTCGCAATTAATTCGATTTGCTAGAGTGTGTAGTCATGTATCTGACTTCAACACTCGTAATAAATTATTAACGGCTAAACTTCTTAATCAGGGTTATCGGTACCATTAACTACGCAAAGCATTTTCAAAATTTTATAGACGCCATTCTGATTTAATTTCAAAATTCAATATTGGACTTAAATCTCTTCTGCAACAAGGTCTATCGGAACCCGAATTTTATCATGGTAACTTAGTATATAAATTCAGAAAAATAAATAACCGCAATGACTTCAGCACCCAATTTCTTAAAATCATTCTTCGATATAAAAAGATTGGGTACAACATGGATGTTATACGACAGACTGCATGCATGGTAGTTAACCCAATCACGGTTGGCAACTTTGCTTCCCTCTTTAATTGCACGCCGGTGGGTCAGACCTCAGATTCTATGACGGTTCCAACGTAAAGGCTTATTGAGAATTAGAGAGATCTAATTCAAGGTAATGTTGGTTGGTGCCTGATGCTGTGTCTCTGGTCGGGTCCATCGGAGTCTAACTGTTGGTTTTCTTTTGCTCCAGCATTTCAGTGGTTTCTTGCTGTCGAGTCCTCACCGTTGTCTCGCCTCTGTGGTTCTTTGATTATTTGTGTTCATGGAGATGTTGCACTGATGAGTTAGGAGGCCTTCACGAGGACTGAACAAATTATTTGTCTAAATCGCGACGGAAGTAAGGGCGAGGATTGTGGCCACGTAAAATCGATTTAAGCCCCCCAGTGGAATTCTTTCCACTGACCGTTCCAAGGCGGTTCTTCTGTGGCGGTTTATTTATGTTGTTGTTTGTTACTTCTCACTGTGTGTATCACTTGTGTCTTTTTATTTTGGATGGCCATTTGGCCATTTTGTTGGAAAGTAACTGTCCTAAAGGGGCTCTTACACTGTCACGATTTTGGCCACGACTCACCACGATTTTTTAAATCCTGGTAAATCGTGAACAACGTCGTAGAGAAGTCGGCAGAGATCTTGAGGAATCGTGGTTGATCGTGATAGTTTGGGTGTGACCACGACTGTTTTGGACATGTTCAAAACATTCGTGACGAGTCGGCATCATTTTTCAAATCGTAGAGCGGTCGTAGAGAAATCGTAGCTCAGTCGTGAGCCGTCGTCGTGGTAATCGTGGCCAATCGTGAATAATCGTGACAGAACTCTACCACGATTGTGCTACGAGGAGACAAGATCATCTACGACGCCTCTACGATTCCGTTGCGACTGCCGTACGATCTACTACGATATCATGACGACTGCTCACGGCAATGCAAGATTCACCAGGAATGCACTACGATTGATGACGACGCTAGCACGATTTATCCCGACGCTACGTCGAACGCACTACTTTCTCCACGTAACTTTGTACATGTAATCCCCCAAGTAACTATGGTCAACTGTCACCTGTCCCTCCTGTTCCTCTGCACCTCCAGTTGTTCAGCCATTGCAATGTCATTTTCGATCATGTCTTATTCGAGCTGAACTAAATTTTGAAGAAACAGAAGCCTTTGACCTGGCTGCAAAAACATTTTTGTCAGATGCTCTCTACAGAAATGGCTGAAACTGAATGACACAGTGCATTTGATGAACACTTTTATATACCCAGATCGTTATAAATCCTGACGAATCTGGAGAAGTCTTGGTTAATCGTGAGTAAATCGTATCGAATGCTCCATGATCGTACTGAGTCTTTGATCATCGTGCCTTGGTCGTAGAGCAGTCTTGCAGGGATCGTGAGAAATTGTGTATGATCGTCTGATATCTTGCAGCAATCGTGGTGCAGTCGTAGAAGAATCCTAGAGGATCGTAAGACATTGTGGTCGATCGTAGAGGATCGTTGTAAATCGGCTCCATTATCGTACAGCAAACGTGATTGTTCGTAGAAGTGTCGTAGCAATGTCGTGAGTATTTGTAGGGTAGTGAAATCGGAACCGTGTATGCCCCGATTTGCCACGATTTTCATGGTCCCAATTGGTCGTGGACAGTCGTGGTCAAAGTCGTGACAGTGTAAGAGCCCCTTTATGGCCATCCTTTGTTTAGATTTCCATTATGGTCTGGTCGCTTCATGTTTGTGTTTCTTTCCCTTTGGTGTCTTTGATGGGTAGAGTAAGTTAATTGTATCGATTCCTGATCTTTGTTTTACTTCTACTTTCTTGACATCTTAAGGGGAATGGGAACACCTGTCAGATTTTTCCGCCATTTTGCAAAGGGAGGCAACTTTCGAGACTTCCTGTTCACTATAAGCGCTGTCCCACTGAAAGAGGGGTCTACTCTTAAAGGAAAGAATTTGCTCCTCAGGAGCAAATTCTTTCCTTTAAGGGATGACCCTTATTGATATGGATCGGCCCCCGCCCATCGGGGCTTGAAGAAATAGATTGGCTGCATGAAGCTTCCACGCAGAGCTGAAACTGACCCGCACAGGAGTACTGGTAAACCACTTAGAGGATCTAAGCCTGCCAAGGCAAAACGGTATGAGTAGGCCCATCCATGCTATTAAACCCTATTGGTTTCCTTGAGATGTCATTTCATCTCAAGGTCGGGTAAAAGTCCCACAAAATTGGAAGCAACGTCTCCAAAATGACCTTTACAGTGTTGATGGGGACATTAAACCTCAAATCAAACAAACTATTTATATGGAAGACAAAAATACTTTTGCAGGAGTTGCTTCCCCTGAAGGTGTACCCATTCCCCTTAAGGATTAAATGGAGGTTTGGTTCACCACAGGTTTAATTTATTTATTTCAGAGTTTGATACTTTCTTACAAGACCGCGCCTCGGCAGCTTCAGCCCTCCCGACGATATCAGCACAGACTGGTACCCAGCCTAACAGACGGCAGTTACAGAAAGAGGAAGAGGACAACCCATTGTTTGCCTTATAAAACTTGTTATATTTTATCATATTTACCCTAAAACTCCAATTACAGTAGAACTTTGATGGCTCGAACACCAATGGCTCCTTTACCATGGCTGATTCGAACCCGTCCTAGAGACCTTATGATATTTCTCTACATAAGAAATAGTGAGGGAACTGTTAGGATACTTTGACTTTACCTTGCAAATGTATGCTGTGTGTACTCATTAGAAGCACAATCACCTCATTGAGGCAATTCTAATGAGTACACACAACATACATTTATGTTACAGAACACTGAAAAGATATCCAGAAATTAGAAATTATCTCCATTATGCCCCTTGGCAGTAGCCCTCAGTGGCTCGAACTACCCTTGTCTTGAACAAATGTCTATGGTCTCAAAGAGGTTCGAGCCATCGAAATTCGACTGTACTATCCAACTTCAGTGGTGTGAACAACTTTGTGACCATGAACTTTTAGACGGATATTTTGAGTTGCTCATAGTGCCAGGTCAGGAGACAAGATGGGAATAATTTGGGTTTTTTTCTTTTAACCCTTGTTCTGCTGAATATTCATATATGCCACACCAACTACCGATTATCAACCAATCAGATTGCTTGATGCAAATTATTGCAACAAATTCACAATCTGAATGGCAAACAATGTAGATCCTGATCAGATGGCTTCGTCAGAAGCCATCTGATCTGGATCTACATTGTTTCAAAGATAAGGCATATCCGGGATTAACAGGACAAGGGTTAATACTCTATAAAATGAAGGTATAGTAGTCACAGACAAGCTTGACAGGACAGAGTTATCGTTTGCACTTGCCATTAACAAAAAGGTAACCAAGTCATCCGTTTATGTGAATTCAGCTGTAATACCAACAAAGCTAAAGCATATATGGCCCTTTGGTCTGCTTGCAAAAAGCGAATCTTCTTGTGGACTCAGCAAATTTGACATATTTTGACAACTCCCTGTCCGTTTTATCTGCGACTACTATATATTGCGTTTACTCATTAGAATCACCTCATCAATGCGATTCTAATGTTTATGCTCAAAATACACTTTCAAGACAAAGGAAGAAAATCTGCCAAAATTATCCCACACTTCTTATCTGGGCTATGAGAACAATTCCCTAGGAACATAAGGGGAATGGATTCACCTTCAGGGGAGGCAACTCCTGCAAAAGTATTATTGTCTCCCATGTCAATAGGGGTGAACTCTTAAAGGAAAGAATTTGCCCCGAGGAGCAAATTCTTAGCAAATTCTTTCCTTTAAGAGTAGACCCCTCTTTCAGTGAGACGGGGCTTCCAGAAAAGCAAACACAAAGTCCCGAAAGTTATCTCCCTTTGAAAAATGGCGGAAAAATATGCCAGGTGTTCCGATTCCCCTTAAGAGCAGATTCAACTTAGCCATGGTGCTTCCTACAAAAGGGAGACAATTGAAAAATTGCAGTATGGGGAGGGACAGTTTACTGATTTAGCATAAAAAGGTAATTTAATTACCCGCCCTTGCAAAATTACTTAACTTTCGACATGTCTTTATTCAGTCACTATCATGTTAGTCTCAGATTTTAAGGTAAATATGATCATTATCGTTATTACTGTGTCACGATAGTGTTGTTGTTGTTTCCCAAAATCAGAAATGCTGAGAAAGCCCTGGTGGCTGAGAGGTGTGAGTCCGTGCCCAGGCTAGAAAAAAACTGTTTTCAAGCTCATCTCAGTGGATTATGAAATTAGTACTGCTCATAAATGAGCCAGTGCAGATAAAATTTACAATAAGGATTGTGTGACCAACCAAGACTCAGATCAGCCTGTATAGAGGCATATATAGAGGATCTTACATGAATGTTCATGTATTATTGAATTTATTAAACAAGTTCAGGAAAAGGGATAAAATGCTATCCCTTTTCCTCAATGAGTTAAATAAATTCAATAATACATTAACATGGATGCAAGATTTTATTTATCATATGACATTTAAAATGCATTTTATTCTGGATTGTTTCACAAAAATGTCAATATTCCACCATTAGTAAATGCAACGTCGCTAAGGACATCGTACATGTAATGTTACGGGGCTTGTCTTAACTAATTTGCATATTTAATCCATTAGTGGATAATCAAATTTATTACACAATGTAATTACATTCCCAGACACAAGGTCATATGATAAATAAGGCTTGATATTATATGTGAATCATCTGCTGGGCAGACAAATCACATGAAATGTCAATCCCTTTTTTAAGCTCTGAAAAATGAGAAAAAATTGTCATCTGCTCTATAATTTTCCATAGTGCATAGCCAGCAGTTGTTGGTATATTGAATTTAAGTGGAAGTCAAATTCTGTACCCATTTTAGTTAAGCGTGAAAACAGCTTTACGGCCTTTGAGCCTGATTTTAGACCTCAGTGTTTAACATAAGAAAGAAGCACTCACCAACAATTATGTACGGCACTGTGTCTGAATAATATGGGCCCCATCAAGCAATTTTGGTACTTATCGCCTATGCGAGCAGCGAAGGTTCAGGCGAGCCTGCGCATCCGCGCAGTCTCCCCAGAACCTTCGCTGCTCGCTCATTCAAGCAGTGAATCAAGAGGAACCTTCAGACAGAAAGCCATATCCCTGGCCCCTCTGAATGGCTGAGCATGCACAGTTAAAATTTGTCATGACGGAATGCTCAAAGACACAAACTCGCTTGGCGGGGCTCATATCATGAATTAAGGGGATTGTATAAGGAGTGATGAAACAAAGGCAAGCTAGCTATAGTTATTGTTAAATTAATAATTATGGGTGGAAATTAAATTTTGAAAAAAGGCGTAGCTTTGTTTCCAAATATATTGATTGTTAACATGACTTCAAGTCAAGTATATTCACTCTTATCGCACAGGCAAAGCAAATGTTAGGCAAGAAAACATATTGCACAAGTCTTAGGATATCTCTGAGCAAAACACGCCTATATAATTCTGAACCCCACTTTTATAAAGTAAAACTGGGGTTTACAGGGGTAAAACTTATTTTTCTTATTTCTGCTCTAAAACATTGATTGTGGGTACTTGTTAGAATAACCTCGGATGGCAGGGATTGAGGTGTCATTTCATCTCACTATCGGGTAAAAGTCCCAAAAAATTGGAAGCAATGTCTCCAAAATTACCTAAATAGTGTTGACGGGGATGTTAAACCTCAAATCTACGGTAAACAAAAACATATTGAACTTACAAGAGCAGTTAACATTCTGGGACCAGTGGTTCAAAACGACGACATCATTAGTTAATGTAATGTTAAAACTTTGATCATTTATTATGGCAAATATGCTAATATCCTTGCTGAAAAAAGGCAAGCAGCATGCTCACATTTTCTCTGCAAAAATACCAAAATTTTAGGTATTGAATTTAGTAAAACAGTTAAACAGTATGACCACTAACGACGCAATTCAGCTAACGATGCTTTGAACCACTGGGTCCTGATCACTAACAAGCTTGTTAAGCTGATAATACTCTGAACAACTGGACCCAGCTGTTTTAATTGACATTCGTTACGAAAACACGCCTACACAAATACATTGTAAATTTAATCGCCGGATAAAGGAAAATTTTAAAATGAAATATTGTGAATTTTTTCTTCTTTCTGCTCAAAATATAGATTGTGGCGGTCCTAATGAGTACCCACAATCTATATTTTAGAGCAGAAATAAGAAAAAATAAGGTTACCTCTGCAAACCCAAGTATCACTTTATAAAAGTGGGGTTCAAGGGGGTCAAATTATTATGTCTCCCCCCAATTTTTTTTTTTTCGGAGGGACATATTGTTTTTCCCCCCGGTGTCTGTCTGTCTGTCACACATTCTTGTCCGCTCTATAACATGAAAACCTTTCAAGCTATCTTCACGAAACTTCATATAAATATTAATCAGCATTAGACGACATGCAGTGCGCAAGAACTATAACTCTTGCATTTATACTTTTTGAATTATCTCCCTTGGCAGTTTGTCTGTATGCATATATGCAAGGGCAAATCGTGTCCAGTCAGTAACTTTCTTATTTTCAGATGGATTTTAAAATTACTTGGCAGAAATATAAACAACCATAAGTCGATGTGTGGTGCGCATGAGGCAGGTCGGTACCTTGAAGGTCAAGGTCATACTTAGAGGTAAAAGGTAAAAAAGGGGCCTTTTTTTCGTGTTTGGTCAATGACTTTCTTATTTTGAGATGGATTTAAAAATTACTTGGCAGAAATATTAACAACCATGAGACGATGTGTGGTGCGCATTAGGCAGGTCGATACCTCAAAGGTCAAGGTCATACTTAGAGGTCAAAGGTAAAAAAAGGGGCCTTTTTTCATGTTTGGTCAATAACTTTCTTATTTTGAGATGGATTTTGAAATCACTTGGCAGAAATGTTAACCAGTATAAGACGATGTGCATGACCCAAGTTGGTACCTCAAAGGTCAAGGTCATACTTAGAGGTCAAAGGTAAAAAAGGGGCCTTTTTTGGGGGGTTTTGTCAATAACTTGCTTATTTTTTGATAGAATTTGAAGTTACTTGGCGAAAATGTTAACTATCATGAGACGATGTTTTGCATGCATGATTCTGTTTGGTACCTAAAATGTCAAGGTCATACATAGAGGTCAAAGGTCAAAAAAGGGCCTTTTTTCGTGTTTGGTCAATAACTTTCTTATTTTTAGATGGATTTTGAAATTGCTTGGCAGAAATGTTAACCACCATGAGGTGGTATGTTGCAGGCATGACCCAGTTTGGTACCTGAAAGGTCAAGGTCATACATAGAGGTTAAAGGTAATAAAAGGGGCCTTTTTGTGTATGCCAATAACTTTCTTATTTTTAGATGGATTTTGAAATTACTTGGCAGAAATGTTAACCACCATAAGATGATGTGAATGTCAAGGCCATACTTAGAGGTCAAAGGTAAAAAAGGGCTTTTTTGTGTACGGCCAATAACTTTTATTTTTCTATGAACATTTTAAATTTACTTTGCAGAAATGTTCATCTTCATTAGATGATGTGTTGCACACAAGACCCAGCTCAATACCTCCAATGTCAAGGTTATACTTAGCGGTCAAAAATGGAGGAGACATCTGTGTTTTTGTAGAAAAAAACAAATTTTAGTATAGGCGTGTTTTCCTGATGCATATTAGTTCTGACATATTGCAGAATAAAAAATGGGACTGATAGAGGCACACATTTCCATAGCTTTTTAAAGGACACTATATGTGGTACACATTAATCTCTTTATAACACTTCATTATAATACAATTTTGGATTAAAACATGTTTTTAAGATTATTCTCAAAAATGTATAGATTTTATTGAAAATGATCATTAATGGTCAGTTTTCTATTTATTATCTAACTTCTCTGCTCTAGACCCAACACTAGTGTTATGGGGAGGTTGTTGTGCACCTCAAAGATAATCTGGCAAGTAAACATAGAAATTCACTACATGTAGGTGCTTCATATACCCATCACTCTAAACATACCAAATAGTGCAGTCTTCTGTTTTATCACCTTTGCTCCAGAGATCTAGGACTGCGAGGGCATTTAACCCTTTTTGTACCAAATGGAATCTTCCTCCTTATATTTAGCAGGAGTCCATTTCAAAATTTCTGCTCAAAATATAGATTGTGGCGGTGTCAGGTTGTGCTTTCTTCAAAATTTATTAGGAAAATGGCTGAACTTTTTGCAAACAGTCGAGGCCCTAATCAGACGCCACCTTCTGTGGTGTCTGATTTGGGCCTGCACTGTTTGCCACTTACCCCTTTTGGGGTTTCTGGTACTAAATGGGCATTAAAAATCCTCAGTGTACCACAATCTCTTTATAATGCTATTGTTGGGGTCCAAAGCAAAACCTGTGTTAGTTTTACAACTGTGTTACACATGTGCATCCACAAAAATATACCATGTGCTTTTATCCAAACAAAAATGTATAAATTATATGGAAAAATTTATGGTCATTTTTGAATATAATCTGTGCATTTTTGAAAATGTATAGATTATATAGAAAAAATGACCATTTTTCTATATAACCTATGCATTTTTGGGATCCATCTTTAAACTGTGTATAAAAAAATGTTATAAAGATATTTAAATATATATTTCCTAACAATTATTTCCTGGGGATCATTTCTTGTTTTGGATTTTATTTTCATAATTTGTATACATTTTGTTTGTACAAATATGTTTAATTGCAAAATGATATTTTCACAAACACAGTAAGTAAGGAAGTAACAAAAGATGTCTTCATTGTGAAGAATGAAAAAAAAAAACATCTAAGGTTTTTTCAATTCACTTTTTGAGGAATGTTAAACTTCAGTAAATTACTAATGTATCGAAAAAAGTATTGCCATATAATATTTGGATTGGAAGCAATCTGTATCTTTCTTTAAAGGCTCTTTTATGAAGTGTTTTAATTTGTTACCATATTTACCCTAAACATTTGGTCATCTTAACACCTTACCATAGTTGCTCTCAAAAGTGAACCATTACAATTTACTGCCTGATGTTTTGTTCATCACTCTAACAAGTCATTGAAATAAACACCCCCTGACACCCAACTTTATAAAGAGAAAAACAGGGGTTTATGGGGATATATATTACTTTCCTTATTTCTGCTCCTAGACATTGGTTGTGGAACGAGTAATCACAACCTACGTTTTGAGTATAAATAAGAATAATTTCACAAATTTTCTTCAGAAAATTGACCGTTTTGGAAAAGTGTAAAAAGCACTATGACCCACGGGTGTGTTCTCGTAATGTAAAATAGCTTGATGAGTGGCAAACAGTGTACACCCTGATGACATGTCGCATTCTGTGGCGTCTCGTCTGTGTTTACACTGTTTACTCAGGCCAATTTGTCCAAAACATATGGTAAATATGTATGAAAAGAAGGAAAACATGTGTTGTATCCATCCATTAATGAAAAATTCTGTGCATTATGTTCAAATAAATTAATGATAAACTTTCCTTAGTAATCACCGCTTGAAATTTTCATTTGTACTCATTTAACCCTTGTCATGCTGAATATTCATATATGCCACACCCACTACCGATTATCAACCAATCGGATTACTTGATGCAAATTATTGCCACAAATTCACAATCTGAATGGCAAACAATGTAGATCCTGATCAGATGGCTTCGTTAGAAGCCATCTGATCTGGATCTTCATTGTTTGGAAAATAAGGCATATCCGGGCTCAGCAGGACAAGGGTTAAATAACGCAATCCCATGTAGTGTTTCAGCCTACTTTTATTAACCCTTTTTGTACCACATATGTAGCAGGAGTCCATTTCAAAATTTAGGGGTGTCAGATTGTGTTTTCTTCAAAATTTATTTGGAAAATGACTGAACTTTTAGCAAACAGTGGAGGCCCTGATTAGACACCACGTTATGTGGCATCTGATCTGGGCCTATGCTGTTTTCCAGGGTACCCGTTTTGGGGTTTCTGGTACTAAATGGATTAATTTGTTTTCAAGCAGGAGTGACATACCCATTACTTTCCAGTGTTTTTGTTAACTCTTTTTGTTTGGTTCAGTTTTTCACCCAGCCGCTATAGCTACTTGATTTACCATGCCGCAGGCTAGTGAGTGCCATGTATTGTGACTGGCCTTGACCTTTTTGAACTTTGATAGAGGAAATTGATACTCAGTCATGTTTTCCACCATGGTCATTAGGGGTTCAATCCTGGCCAGATCGGCAACATTCTTTCATGGAGAATGGTAATGGAATATTTTCTTTGGTTGTTTCCTCCATCCCACTGATTCAAGGAGGGACGGCGTCCGTTTTGTGGCAAAAGAATGTGCAGTGTACTGGTTAACTGCATATATATTCTAAACAGGTTTGCACTATTCTGACACGCACACACATCTGTGCCAGTAACTAGGGCAGAAAATGTTCATTGTTGCATTTCCATTAATAATGCATGTTTATTATTTTATGTCACATTTGTTTGCTTCATTGAGTATTAGGTTTGTTGATTCTTTAATCCCGTAAGACCAAAACAATTACTTGACCAAAACTATGTACATCATGATGAGATGGCACTTAAAACAAGTACTTGACCAAAACCATGTAGGTCCTGATGAGATGGCTCTTAAAACAAGTACTTGACCAAAACCATGTAGGTCCTGATGAGATGGCTCTTAAAACAAGTTCTTGACCAAAACCATGTAGGTCCTGATGAGATGGCTCTTAAAACAAGTTCTTGACCAAAACCATGTAGGTCCTGATGAGATGGCACTTAAAACAAGTACTTGACCAAAACCATGTAGGTCCTGATGAGATGGCTCCTAAAGCAAGTACTTGACCAAAACCATATAGGCCCTGATGAGATGGCACTTAAAACAAGTACTTGACCAAACCCATGTAGGTCCTGATGAGATGGCTCCTAAAATAAGTACTTGACCAAAACCATGTAAGTCCTGATGAGATGGCACTTAAAAGAAGTTCTTGACCAAAACCATGTAGATCCTGATGAGATGAGATCCATCTTATCAGGATCTAAATGGTTTTGGTCAAGTACTTGTTTGGAAAAGTACTTGTTACCAAACAAGAACTTGACCAAGGATTTACATGGTTTTGCGCTTCTGTTTTTGAGTGACATCTGAATCCGCTATTAGCAACAATGTACATATGTGTAGAAATTCATGGGTAGAAGAGTCAAGGGTGAAATTGTTAATGTATGTGCTGTTATTTATTCCTAATTATGCCAACTATATTATGTTGTAAGCCTGCCTGTGTCTATGTCAGTTTGATAAGCATTAGGTTTTATTCTGTGTATATTTGTACTGTATATTGAGATTGAGTTGTTTAAAGTATCTCTATATTAAGTATCATGGTTAGCTTATAGAAAATTTTATATTGTAGTTATGTATCATGATCGTTTGCCGATAATTTGTATTCATTTGATACACTACTTTGTTAATTGGTGCTTTGAGCTATCAAAATATGTACAACTGCTAAATTTAGATTTATATCCTTGAAGCTCCACTACCAAATTCAGACAATGTAAATTCAGGTTTTATGTTTTTCCCCTTGTGGCACTTCTTTTGGGTAGGGCCTGTTGTGTTTGTTGCATGTGGAGCAGTAGATCATGTTTAATTTGTTTTCTCTAAGGTTCCCTCATTCTTTGTAGTGTCTCCTTTTTGTCTCCCTACACTACCTTTCTGTCACCTTTTCTATGTCTGACATGGTGTATAATACAAAACATTATGTTGACCAAGGTTCAGTTTGATCAGACTCTTCACTGTGCTCTTTATTTGGTTTGAGATTAAATGCACCCCACCCCTCAAACTACATAGGTCAGTTTGAAACATTGCTTCCGATTTTGTGGGACTTTTACCCAATATTGAGCTGAAATGACATTTCAAGCCCTGCTGCCCGAGGAATTTCACCAAAAGGGTTTATATGCACGGAAGACTTTGCCTGGACAAGCTCAGACCTTGTAAGCAATTTACCAGTACTCGTGTGCAGTTGGTTTCAGCTCTGCATGGAAGTACCAATCTAGGTCTGCAGTGTTCCAATAGTTAGGATCATTACGGTAGACTGATTGGAGACACATGCTCAATGACCCATTTTTGCTTGTTCTGAGCCCAGTTGTTCAAATTATTGTTAGCTTATAAGCTTTGCATTTGCAAAAGCTGCTCACATTTTTTCAGCAAGAATATTAGCATATTTGCCATATTAAATGATCAAAGTTTTAACGATACATTAATTGGGCCCCGTCAAGCGATTTTGGTTCTTATCGCCTATGCGAGCAGCGAAGGTTCAGGCGAGACTGCGCAGTCTCGCGCAGTCTAGCCAGAACCTTCGCTGCTTGCTCATACAAGCAGTGAATCAAGAGGAACCTTCAGACAGAAAGCCATATCCCAGGCCCCTCTGAATGGCTGGGCATGGGCAGTTAAAATTTGTCATGACGGAATGCTTGAAGACACAAATTCGCTTGGGGGGTGGGGGGGGGGAGGTGGGCTCAACTAACGTCGTTAGTTTTGAACATCTGCCCCCTGATGCTCAACTCACCTCACAAGGAATTTGGTTTACTCACTATGAAGAAGGCAAATATCAGTTTGTTCCCTATTGAATGGGAGTGAGACATACTGTTTTTGGTTCGGTTCCTGTTTACGTCAAGAGTTAGCATCTCCGTCAGCTGTTTGAAGTGATCTATCTTGAAGACTTCTGAACCAATGGATGGATTCAAACTACAGTTGCATGGTTACATCATTGAGATGTAGGAGAACTGGAAGGGTTTTGATCTCATTCTCAAGCTCCCAAAACCTTGTCCGATTTGGGTAAAAGTTGTCTGCGCCTTTATCCTTAATTAATTGATGAAATGGGGCAAACCCGGTGCAATACATCATTCCAACCTACCAAAGACTGATCTTGACCTTTAATTTTCAAGGTTCCAAAAACTGTCAAATTTTGGCAAAAATCAGCTTGTTTGCACCCTGTCTCTTGAATGACTTTATGATTTGTGGTCAAACTTGGTATCATTGTCACCTATCAAAGGCATTGTTAGAGTTTTGTGAACTTGACTTAATTTTCAAGGTCTCATGTGTTTGAAGATTGTTAAAGTTTGCCCTGTGTGCACTTTGCTCCTGAATCAGTTGATAAAATCTAGCCAGATTTGGTGTAATAAATCAATTCAACATGCAAAAGACTGGTTTAGATTCTGTTGGTCTTCAGAACTTTTCAAGAACACAAGGGTCCAAAATATTGTTTTTGCTTGTCTGCACCATGTCTCCTCAGTGGATCGCAGAATTATGGCCAGATCTGGTAAATTATATCAAAACAGCATAACAAAGACCTGATTCTACTTTTATGACTTTGACCTCGTTTTAAATGTCACATAATTTTCAGTGTCACATAGCCATGTTGGGTACAAAGTTTCCTTCTGTCTAGTTTCCATGCTGAACTCACTAGCATGAAATTTGTCCTGCTCATGATTGTGAATATTTAAATGCCAACAGTTAAAATTTCTAAGCAGTGCAAATACCATTTTTTTGATGAGGAAATAAAAAGAGCCCTATAAAATGGTATTTCTTTATTTATATTTACAAATTTTGAATTGATTTGTGCATTATATAAGCCGTATATCCCTGGGGCCAGATGAGTTGAGCATGATTATAAGAACCGTATATGGGTGTGAGGGGTGGATGGAAAAATCCATCCCAAGGGTCACTGTCCGGCATCACGAGGCTTGCCAAGTGATGCCGGACAGTGATCCCGAGGGACGGATATTTCTATCCACCCCTCACACCCATATAGGATTCTTTTTCTTGCATAACTTCCATAAAAAAAATTCTTAGCGCAGATTTTTAATGCTGCAGTCACTTCGGTTACCGATGTCCACCATATTGTGATGCACTGAGGAATGTTTAGTGACGTCATGTAATGTGCTGTGTCGTCAACCTTAATGACGGAGCATACGAGGTCGTAATCAACTAGTGCATTGATCAAACATGCGATATATTCGATTTTGGGTCTGAATACAAGAGTCAGAACATATTTCAGGGTAAAATCACAGATTTCCTTGTCTGGTGTGCAAGAAATAAGCCTAAGTAACGTTGGGACCAGATCAGAATGTCAATGTTCTTGATGCTCTGAATGTTTGTTGATCACCCATGGTATTAAACTTGTTACCATTTGTTGCATTATGTTTTGAGCATTGACATGTTACCACGTTGTTTATAGGTTTTATTTCATGGGCAGTTTTATATCCACCAAGAGAGGCCCCTGCACATCAGGGCTTGGAGAAATAGAGTTGGCTGCAATGTGCTTCCATGCAGAGCTGAAACTAACTGCACATGAGTACTGAAAAAATGCTTAAAAGGTCTAAGCCATGCCCAGGCAAAGTGGTGCGAGTCGGACCATCCAGCCATATAAACACTATTGGTTTCATTGGACAGCAGGGCTTGTCCGGCTTGAGATGTCATTTCATCTCAGTGTCGGGTAAAAGTCCTACAATACTGGAAGCAACATCTCCAAAATGACCTGAATAGTGTTGACAGGGATCTTAAACCTCAATTCAAACAAGATTTCAACCTGTGGTTGCTTCGTAAGCCTTTGACCACCAGTAACAGGCAGATATCAGGCCCAGAGGTTATAAAACTTTTGTCAGGCTCATCTCATTTGAGCATAAAATTTATAATGCTCATAATTAACAGATAAACAATTGAGGTAATTTTCCTGCTCAGATGAAAAGAGAATACCATTTTTCCGGCTCATGAATTTTAAAATGTTGGCATTCTAACCTTTCCGCTCATGAATTTTAAAATTTTGGCATTCTAACCCTTACCTTCCTGTTCACGACAACCCCTATATTTGCAAACAGTGTACATCCAGATCAGATGGCTTCTGAAGAAGCCATCTGATCAGGATCTACACTATTTGGCATTCAGTTTATGAATTTGTAGCAATAAATTACATCAAGTAATTTGATTGGTTGATAGACAGAAATGGGTGTGGCTTAAATGAATATTCAACAAGATAGAGGTTAGTTATGAGCAAGGTAAATCCCTGGCTTAACTGAGCTGAGCACAAAAAAAGTTTTATAACCTCTGGGCCAGGCTATCTCAGGTTGAGATCGCTTTGATAACAAATTTGTCACTGAACCCTTACCCTGCTGTCCAACACAACCTCTACCTTTGCAAACAGTGTAGATCCAGATCAGATGGCTTCTTCAGAAGCCATCTGATCAGGATCTACAATTTTCGACATTCAATTCTTGAATTTGCAGGCATAAATTACATCAAGTAATCTGATTGGTTCAAAGTCAGAAATGGGTGTGGCTAAATTAATTATTCAGCGGAATAAGTGTTAATAACATTTATTACTCTGATAATAAAGTTCTAGTTGTAGTATACAGCTGCTGACAGCCAGCTTATAATAAAATACCACATGGATAGTGTGGTGTACTTTTGCATTCTTGTATAACACAAACTATGGTAATATTTTTATAGGAAAATGGAAAAGTGACTGAAGAAATATGTCATTGCAGTTCATATCTTCTTTGCAAGATGTGACAGACTGATTTTTTTTGCGGAGAAACATTGTTATCCTCCACACAGCTTACTCTTATGGACCTGAGAAGAGGTTATATTGCTCTAGTCAGATAAAAAGATGGATTAGACAAAAATTATTATCTCTGCAATACTGCTTGATTATTCGCTGTGCTCACAGGTTAAAAACCTAGTATCACTGGATGATGGTCACCACAAGATTACCCAATATTCCACATCATGTCACTAATAAACAGACTAAAACATGGAAAAAACTTGTGTTATTTTTGTTTGTTTGTTTGTTTGTTTGAGTGTTGCTGTGACTGCTTTGAGCATTGCATTACGAAAACATGCCTATACAAATACATTGTAATCTTTATCGCCGAAAATATGAAAATTTTAAGATGAAAAATTGTGATATTTTTCTTATTTCTGCTCAAAATATAGATTGTGGGTACTTGTTAGAACCGCCTCAGTGAGGCGGTTCTAACGAGTACCCACAATCTATATTTTAGAACAGAAATAAGAAAAATAAGGTTTACCCCTGTAAACCCCAGTTCTACTTTATTAAAGTGGGGTTCAAGGGGGTCAACACCATATAGGCGTGTTTTCGTGATGTGCAATACAGGAGTCTGGTTTTCTGTCCATTCATTTATCAAGCTGTTGACATCTGCAACAATTTAGCTTTCACCATTTGATATTCAACATTTTGTATATTTTTAAGCTCCCCTAAGCTAAAGGCTCCTGGGGAACTTATAGGATGGTAGGCCTCCATTGTCCATCAACCATCTTACCCAAAGGTCAAGGTTCCCTAGGCTTTTCAATGGGAAAAAGGTAAAACAATGTGGTCTATTACATAAAAATAGGCACAAAATCTATGTCTATGAATGCTAAAGGTCAAGGTCATTTGGCAACCCTGGCCCAAGTTCTCTTGGATTGCAGGTCCACTGACATTTCAAAATACAATATTCTCTGAAACCAATCAGCCAATTTCACTATGCCCACGCTTTTAAAAAAGCATAAGGGGATATTGTGAATGCCTCTGTCCATCCATCCATCTGTCTGTCTGTATTCGTCTGTCCATCACATGATCTCCTTAACCACTGGCCAGAATGCAGCCAAATTTGGTACATAGCTTACATGATGAGGGCGTGCGAGAGCAACATAAATTATGGTACGCCCAGGACATGCCCCACCCCCACCACTTCAGAAAAAGCCTAATACATGTGTCTGAGAAACTGTTTAGATCTCTACCCCTAAACCATGTTCTTTCTATCTTCATATACTGAGTCTGTCATATTTGGCCATTACCTCAGTTGGGTGGGTGGCTAAATTTAGAATTTAGCTTTAAAAAACAAAAAAAAAAATGGAGGACACTGGATGAGTCCTTAAAACTATTTACAATCTGATTAACTGAGGTATACTAAAACGCATGAGTCCCAGTCTACACTGTATGGGCCTTGAACTCCTCCTCGGACTTGGCATCTACAGCAGACGAGGGGAGACTATTCCATTGAGGAATGGTTCTGGGGAAAAAAGAACGCTTTAGGGCATCACTATAGGCCAGGTACCTACCATATTGTGTGTTATTTACTTTTGATGCCATTGTTTCAGTTGAAGCTGTCATAGGGGTCAAGTATTTATCTTTATCCACTATACCAGAGTGTATCTTATAGAAGGTTAAAGAGGACTGCTCATGACGTGCCTCAAGGGATGGCCACTCCAACTTGCTGAGCATGTGACTGACGCTACTCTTATTTCGCCATCGCCGACATTTTTCCATCGAGCTGCTGTCCTCTAAACCTTCTCGACCTGCTGAATCTGAGTTTTAACAGAGGGATGATAAATGGGTGATGCATATTCAAGCTGAGGGCGAACCAATGTTTTACATGTATATGCAACATCCTTTGTTTGCCTTGGTACAAAAGCCAAATTACGTCTTAAAAATCCTAAAGTCCTAGTTGCTTTTGATGTAATCTCTGAAATATGATGACCCCGATCAATCAGTGATGGTGATAACAAAATATTTGGTGGATTGAACCCGCTCCAAAGTTTGGTTGTGTAGTGAGTTATCAAACTTAATCTGATTGTCAGGAAGCTGTAGTGACACCCTCAGCGAATGACATTTGGCCACATTGAACTTCATCGGCTAATCGGCCTCCCGCTGTGCTAGTCGGTCCAGGTCATCTGGTAAAATAAGACAGAAGGAGAGTATATATTCCTATACAGTACACAATCATCAGCAAACAAATGGACAGATGTCCTGATATTATCGGGGAGATAATTTATAAATACTAAAAATAGGACCAGGCCAAGTACTGAGCCTCTTGGGACCCCAGATAAAACAAGGACTGTAACGGACGCTTAGCCATCAAGTACAACTTTTTGTGTCTCAGAAACCGTTCAGATCCCCACCCCTAATCCATACATATTCTCGTCCCTTATGATAAATACACGTTTAGAGAGGCCAACTAGGGTGACCCAAGGGTTGTGCTGGGGTCATGCCCCACCCCTCCACTTCATAAAAGGACATATATTTCAGAAACCATTTAGATCCTGTGTTGCAGAGCGCTGTGGTGCAGTGATAAAACATCAGATTTGAGATCGAGAGGTAGCCGGTTCGATCCTTGCAGGTGCCACGTGTTGTTTCCTTGAGCAAGAAACTTTATCCACATTAGAGGTTTGAACAGTCTGAGATAGAGCCTTTATATTTAGCACATATATTCCTGTGACAAGGGCTTCCCACTGATACAAAAACTGATCTTGACCTGTGATCAATTATAAAGACATAACTTTTGAACCATCTGAGATAGAGTCTTTAGAGAAATTTACCTGTGACCTTGACGTGACCTACTTTATCATAACTTTTCAACAGATTGAGCTAGAGCCTTCATATCTGGCATGTAGGTTCCTTGTGACATGGGCTTCCCACTCATACAAAAAATTCTGACCTGCCATGTCCTTGACCTTGACCTACTTCATATTTTTTTAACTTTAAGATCGAGCCTTCATTTTTGGCATGTAGATTCCTTGTCACAATACAAGTTTACACAGTTTTACCCTTGACCTTGACTGTTGGCCTACTTTATCATAGCTTTTCTACTCTTTGACATAGAGCCATCATATTTCCCACTCATACAAAAATTCTGATCTGTGACCCATGACCTTGACCTGTGACCTGCTTCATCATAACTTTGTACTATTTGAGATAGAACCTTCATATTTTGCATGTACCTTGTGACTTACAAAAAGTTTTGACCTGTGACTTTCACCTACATTTTATCATAACTTTTGAATCGTTTGAGAGAGAGCATACATATTGGCATGTACGTTCTTTGCCACTATTTTGACCTGTGACCTACTTTGAAGAAAAAAATAGTATGGATCATAACTTTTCAACAGTTTGAGATAGAGCCTTAATATTTTGCATGTAGGTTTCCTGTGACAAGTACTTCTCACTTTTACCTTGGACCTTGACCTGTGACCTACTTAAAAGAAAAACTGACATCGGCCCAGTGACATGTTCATGTTTCGCAAACACATCTTGTTCTCATTACAAAAACACACCTATTCGAGTATATTGAAAATTTTACCACTAAAAAATGAACATTTTCATATAAAAAAAAAAACAGTTACTTTTCACATTTCTGATGAAAACATAGATTGTGGGCACTCGTTAGAAAGGTTGGCTAGGCAATTCTAACGAGGACCCACCATCTATGTTTTGAGCAGAAATATGAAAAGCAAGGTTAACCCCTTTAAAGCCCAGTTTTACTAAATAAAAATGGGGTGTAAGGGAGTTAAAATTATATAGGCATGTTTTCGTGTGTGGTGGCTTATGCATGTGTGGTCTCGGCATGAAATGGTTCAATCAAACGTTGTTTTATAGGGCAGTTCATCACATGGACTTGTTAACCTTTACCTCCCTCAGGGCTGTTTCTTATTTTCCCCTGAAATAGCAATGAAGACAACGACCAGGAATCGATACCGTTAACCCACAGCTCCCATCAGAGACACCAAAGGGAAAGAAGCACACACATGAAACAACTAGACCCTAAAGGAAACATCAGTTGCGGAGACCCAAAAGGGCAGTTACTTTTCCACAAAACGGCCAATTGGCTATCCGAAACAAAATAACACAAGCTACATCAGTAGCGGAAACTCCATCAGTAGCGGAAACCCAAAAGGGCAGTTACTTTTCCACAAACGGCCAATTGGCTATCTCCAAAACAAAATAACACAAGCGATACACACACTAAGACAAACCATAACAAAAATAAACCACGACAGAAGAAGCGCCTTGGAACGGTAAATGAAACGAATTCCCCGGGGGGGGGGGGGGGGGAGGGGGCGGGGCTTAAATCGATTTTGCGTGGCCACTATCCTCGGCCTTACTACCGTCGCGATTTCGATAAAACAAAAAAACAACACTGAACCCAGGGGTCTCAATTATACATATAACTATTTCTATTCTGATGGTAACAAACCATCTGGTGGCAGTTCAGTTGTGTCAAATCCACGGTGCACCACAAAGAGAGACCAAATAAAAAACAGAACCACAAGCTGCAGCAGCACCGGCGTCTCTGAATAAAGAAACTACAACTTGCTCTCAATATATACCACCATCATTTTCTTTAGACCCCGAACGTCTGCCAACTTCCATCGCCATATCTTCCAGCCGGCGACCCAAATGGCCACAACACTCACGGGGCCACAAAGACCGTTGTGGAGCACCCGTTGAAGATTTGTTGCAAAGAACGACCCCAGCCTGATGAATGATAAATCTTATACTTACCTTCATCCTGCAACATGCTTTGGCATTTCATGCAAATTGTCTCCACTGGATTTGAACAATCTTGGTAGAAGTCCACTAGATGAAGCTTCATACCAAATATCAAAGACCTGGGCCTTCTTGTTTCAGATGAGAATTCCCAATATATGTCTATGTAAAACCGGTGGGCCCCGGCGCGATGGCATATTTGGTCCCATGGCGATCTATCTATCTTCACATACTGAGTCGGACATATTTGGCAATTGCCTCAGGTGGGTGGCTAAATTTAGAATTTAGCATAAAAAAATCATCACTGGATGAGCCCTTAAAACTATTTACAATCCGAACACAGATGTATCCTAAAACGCATACCTCTGACTCTCAATCTTATACTGTGCGGGCTTCGAACTCCTCTGCGGTCTTGGCATTCACCGCAGAAGATGGAAGACGATTCCACTGAGGAATAGTTCTAGGGAAGAAAGAGTTTTTCAGGGCATCACTATAGGACTGGTACCTACGATACTGTGAGTTATTTGCTCTTGGTGCCCTTGTCCGGGTTGACACTGTTGCAGGGGTCAAGTACCTATCCTTGTTAATTGATACTGTACCAGAATGTATCTTGTTGAAGAGGGTCACGACGGGTCTCCAGGAATGGCCACTCTAGCTCATCAAGCATGTCACCGACGCTACTTCTATTTCGCCATCAGCAGGTCCATTGAGCAGCTGTCCTCTACACCTTTTCCACCTGCTGAATCTGAGGGGTGTCAAATGGGTGATGCATATTCAAGCTGGGGGCGAACCAATGTTTCATATGCAACATCCTTTGTCTGCCGAGGTGCAAACGCCAAATTACGCGTAAGGAATCCTAAGGTCATAGTTGCTTTAGATGTTTTTTCCGAGATATGTTGACCCAAGTCGAGATCGTTAGTGATGGTGATACCAAGATATTTGGGGGAATGAACCTGCTCCAAAGTTTGCTGGTGAAGTGTATAATCATATTTAATTTGCTTGTCCAGAAGGTGTCGTGACATTCTCATTGAATGGCTTCCCATTGTGCAAGTCGATCCAGGTCATCTTGTAAAATACGACAGTCAGAAGGAGAATGTATGTCCCTATACAGGATACAATCATCAGCAAACAAACGGACAGATGACCTGATATTATCAGGGAGATCATTGATGAATACCAAAAAAGAGGACCGGTCCAAGGACCGAACCTTGTGGGACATCGGATAGAACAGGGACTGGATCAGACGCTTGGCCATCAAGTACAACTTGTCGAGAGCGCCCTGAGAGCCATGAGCTAATCCAACTATGTGTGGATTCCCTTATCCCATAGTAGTGTACAATAGCCTTCTGTGAGGTACCTTGTCAAAGGCCTTGGCGAAATCCATGATGATCAAGTCAGTCTGTTTGTGGTCACGGTTTATGGCCCCATCCAGATTGCTCACAATGTCATGGAAGAAGTGGACTAGTTGAGTTTCGTAAGACCTTTGACTTCGGAAACCATGTTGACAGTCAGCAAGAATGCTCTCAAAGACTAAATGCTTGTTAATGCTGCTAACTAATATATGCTCCAGGGTTTTGCAACAGATGCATGTTAGCATGTTAGCGACGCTGGTCTTTTATTTGCTGCATCATATTTTTCCCCTTTTTATAGACCGGGGTAACATTTGCTCGTCGCCACGCATCTGGTACAGTGCCCTGGGCAAGTGATTCATTAAAAATAAAGGTCCGCACAGGAGAAATTTCAGCACTACATTCCTTAAACACCCTGACAGTCAGGCCATCTGGCCCAGATGCCTTATGTATTTTGAGCTTAACCAACAGTTTAGCGACCCCCTTGGGGTCAACTGTTATCCTCCATAGTAGGGAACGGACTATTACCTTTGGATGGTAGCTCACCGTCAGTTTATCGCGTAAATGCCGACTGAAACTGTTTGTTGCATATGTTAGCCTTATCGCGCGAGTCTGTTTTCAGAATTCCGTTTTCCCTAAGCGAAGTGATCCCAAACGCATCCTTTTTAGGCACTTTACAAATGACCAAAACTTTTTAACGTTACCATTCTTCTGGGGGCTATCGGGATCTTTGTTGTCATCTTCAAAGGTAAATATGCTGGAAACATTCTTCCAATATGCATCTCTAATTACCTTTTGTACGTGTGCTCTGATCCGTTTGTAATGGTTCTTAATGTCAGGGCTGCTAGACTTAGAGCACGAAAATACATCCTATTACGTCTTCTGATGAGGTGTTTGGTCGTGTTATCGATCCATGGTGCACTATACTTGGTTTTGGTCATTTTTGTTGGAATAAACCTTTCGTTTGCCGTTATTAATTCGGACTTAAAACTGACCCACATGTCGTTAACAGACATGCGTGAGAGGTCAGAGGAAAGGAACGAATCCTTAAATCGCGCCATATGGTCTCGCAGACCATCCATATCCGCACGTTTATATAAATATATTTTACGCGGGGCTTTTCTGATTCGTTTGGCTTTTATATCATATTCTTCCTACGTCCAAAAATGTGCAATTTACACCAAACTAATTCACAGTCGGTGTCCAGCTCCGGAGATTCAGTGCGGAGTAGGTCTCGCTTAAAAGCTACAAAGACACCACCATGTGCATCCCCATCTCTGTCTTTCCGGATTGCCTCAAATGATTCTGGGAAAATTTCCGAGTTTTTCACCTCTGGGGTTAACCATGACTCATTGGCCAAATGATGTCTGGTTTTGCCGAGTCAATATTAGTTTGAATTTCAGCCTTTTTATTCTTTATTGACTGACAATTCATAATCAATATTCTAAGGGGATGATTAAGGACCGCCTTTTTTGGTCTTTGGTTTAGCTTCTTTAGACTGCTTCACGATGGGCGAAGAAGCTGCAGTGGGTGGGCCAATATTGTCTGGTATCGGGCTGTCAGGCTCGGACAGGGATAATAAAGGATCAAACCGATTGTAGGTATCTATGGAAGTTGAAGTGTCAAACGGAGATGTGGAAAAGTTTGGCATTCCACATTTCATGCAATCCCATGCAACATTTATATTCGATGATTTATTATAAAGGCTATACATAGTTGGTGACATGCCTTGACAACTTATGTGGTACCAGACGTTACACGTGTCACAGCAAATTCCTCGGTATTCCCAACCAACACTTTTAAGACAGAGCCCACAAGGGAAATGTGTACTGTCATTCCGGGAATTCGGACAAGGATTTGTTTGAACAATCTTGGTAGAGGTTCACTAGATACAAATTCATACCACATACCAAACACCTGGGCCTTCTGGTTTCAGACAAGAAGCATTTTAAAGGTTACCCTGTATAAGTCTATGTAAAACTTGTGGGCCCCGGCGCGGGGGCATTTTTGGCCCAGGGCTATAATTTGAACAATCTTGATAGAGGTCCACTAGATGAAGTTTCATCCCAAATATCAAAGACCTTGGCCTTGTGGTTTCAGAGAAGATTTTTTTAAGTTTTCAGTGAAAAACATATTTCTTGGCTCCTGTAACCTAGTTGTGGAACGGACAGAAACCATTTGAACAACTTTGCAAGGGGACAACCTTAGGATTATTCCTGTGAAGTTTGGTCAAAATCCGATCAGTGGTTTAAGAGGAGATGTCGTTTGAAGAAATTGTTTACGCACGGACGGACGGACGACGGACAAAAAGTGTTCCCAAAAGCTCACATCGTCACTATGTGACAGGTAAGCTAAAATCGAATCGCAAACCGCACACCAACATGCTCCCTCTTTCCCACAAGAGGTGATCAATGTGCAACAGGCACAGTTATTGAAAAATAAATATTAATATACTCCGATTGAATGAACGTACCACTTTTAGAATTTTGATTTCTTTAGTTTAAGGTAAAAATGACTGAACTTTTCAACTGATAAATACGGTATTGTAAAGTTTTCACCGAAGCATGATTTGACAGAAATACTGTGATTTTCATGATGTGCATGTATACGTGAAAAATGCAAAATAATCGTAATCACGATATTTTTGGAACTTTCATTACCGTCATTATAAGGTCCGGATTCTTTACGTTAAATGCCAGCAAAACATTTCATGAGAACAAGCCAATGGGACGTTAAAGTAACGTCGATCCTCATCGTGCCCTCGGTATGGTTGAAGGTGGGCTTTCATACCGCCTAGTTGCAGGGCGTATGAGTTAACGTTGTTCGCACACTTCGACTGGTTGAAAGGCACAACACTACGGGGTCTGTGGACGATAGACAACGCCCTGGACATGAACGTGTTAAAACACGTCAGCAGGACCGGTACGTTTGCGACCGATTCCGGACGTCTGTGGAAACTGCCCAGGAGACAGTGGGAACCCATATCTTACGCGTAAGTGCGTAAACTGTACGGCGGCCTCTCCAGGAACGCTGTATTTCTATAAGACGTATAGGGGGTACGTTTTGACAGCCGAAACGTCGCATCAGTCGCTTTAATTGGTGTTGAAAGCGTATCCGATAGACACAGCAATGTTGGCGTGGTGTACTGTTCACGGACGAGTCCCGTTTTTGTGTTAAAATGTTTGATAGGCGGCGTAAAGTATGGCGTCGACCTGGGGAGCAATTGCAAGACTGTTGTGCTAAACGTCACGTTTGGGTGGTGGTAGCGTTATGGTGTGGGGAGAGATCTCATGGCGCCACAAAACCCATCTTATCGTTGATGATGGCAATTTGACGGCATGTCGATACATCGATGAAATCTTAGAGCCCGAGGTGGTACCGATTTTACGGAATAATGGTGACGTTACGCTTTTCCAACAGGACAATGCACGTGCTCATTCTGCGAGGCTAACCATGAACTTTTTCAATCAAAATGGTGTGCAAGTTCTTCATTGGCCCGCGTTTTCGCCGGATTTAAACCCAATTGAGCACCTTTGGAACCAGCTCGTAAAACGTGTGTACAGCCGACGTCATCCGCCAATCAACCGTCGGCAGCTTGCCATGGCGCTACAGGAAGAATGGGACAACATCACACAAGAGCAGATACAGCGTTTAATTCGAAGCATGAGGCGTCGATACCAAGCAACACTTGATGTAAATGGTGGACATACCCGGTATTAGGATAGGTGATTTTGATTTTTCGGGTGTGTGGGCTAATTCGAGTCTCCGACGCGTATCTCTGCATCCAATAAAATGCTGTAACTGTGTAGTGAGTTTGTGGATAAGTTAGTGGCAATTCATTAAACGTGATCAAATGCTGGAAATATTGTGAATCAATTAACCCTTGTCCTGCTGAATATTTTGATTAGTCAAACCAATTTCTGACTATCAGCCAATCAGATTACATGGTAAAATGTTTTTGTTCAAATTCACAAACTGAATGACAAACAGTGTAGATCTTCAGAAGCCATCTGATTTGGATCTACACTATTTGCAAAGGTAGGGGTTATCGTGAACAGCAGGATAAGAGTTAAATTTGAGGTATAGTACTTCTAGTGGTGCGTTTTCATTGAAAGCTACATTTAACCGTTGTCCTGCTGATCCCGGATATGCCTTATCTTTGAAACAATGAAGATCCAGATCAGATGGCTTCTGACGAAGCCATCTGATCAGGATCTACATTGTTTACCATTCAGATTGTGAATTTGTTGCAATAATTTGCATCAAGTAATCTGATTGGTTGATAATCTGTAGTGGGTGTGGCATATATGAATATTCAGCAGGACAAGGGTTAAAATAACATTAGAACCGCCGTCTTAGGCCGATCAGTAGCGAGAACCACTCGGGAGTTTAAACCCACCTTCACTTTATGTTTTATTATTATTTGGGCCCCGCCAAGCGAATTTGTGTCTTCGAGCATTCCGTCATGACAAATTTTAACTGCGCATGCCGGCCGTTCAGAGGGGCCAGGGATATGGCTTTCTGTCTGAAGGGTCCTCTTGATTCACTGCTTGTATGAGCGAGCAGCGAAGGTTCTGGCAAGACTGCGCGGATGCGCAGGCTCGCCTGAACCTTCGCTGCTCGCCTAGGCGATAAGTACCAAAATCGCTTGACGGGGCCCATTTACAACACAAAATAGTTGGTCGACTTGAAAGTAACTAACTCGATCAAACTCGTCTTTGAGATGGGGTTTTGTAAAGTCAGTGGTTGCTATCCGGTCAGCTTTTGGAGATGAAGAATTTTTTTCTGTTGAAAACAACAGGGCGATTATTATTGTAAGAGGCAGGGACTTTCTTTACACTACGGTCTTTGACTGAAAGTGAAGTCGTAAGTGGCTCTAGCTTTTCCCCTTCATTTTCTGCGGCTGGATGTTGGATTTATCAGATCCAGTCATTAAGCTTTCCAATACATCTCTGTAGAAATCTGATTATCAGCACATCCATTTGCCATATTGAAATAAGGCTTTGTATGACAGAGGTCCGCCGAAATCATTTTATGCACAAACTTAACTTTCTTGAAGTATTCAAGGTACATTTTACCTAAACTTTGCACAACCCTGGAGATTAAGTCAGTATAGATATCCAAGAATTTATAATAACGGTGGCCAGCTTGAAGAATGGCGGCCTTTTGTATGGTAGAGATCCACCTTAAAATTAGTATTATGCGTCAGTTTAACTTTCTTGTAGTATCTAAGGTACGATTTACCTAAAATTTCCACAAACTTGGCTTTTATACCATTATAGATTTCAAAAACAAATATGTAATAACTCAGTGGCCATCTTGAAGAATGGCGGCCAATTTTTGTGACTGAGATTCACCTCGAAATTAACTTTATGCATCTGTTTAACATTCTTGTAGTGTTCAAGGTAGATTTTACACTTAAAATGCACAAATTTGGTGTCATAAGTCAGAACGGATATCCAAAATTCATCATAACTCAGTGGCCTTCTTGAAAAAACACCGCCATTTTGAAATTTAAAGTGGCTAAAGGAGGTCCCTGTATGAGTATCTCTGCAAAGTTTCATGCACCAAATGCATAATTTGGGTAAAAAAAAATGAATTTATCTGCCGCTCTAATGAGCCCCCCCCCCCCCCCCCCCCCCTCACACACACACACACACACTTCGTTTGTTTGTTTAATTTGAGGTTTAACGTCCCCGTCAACAGTGTAAAGGTCATTTTGGAGATGTTGCTTCCAATTTTGTGGGACTTTTACCCGACATTGAGATGAAATTACATCTCAAGCCCTGTCGCCCAATGAAACCAATAGGGTTTATTAGCATGGACGGTCCGCCTCGCACCGCGGTTCCTGGACAGGCTTATATCCTCTAAGCGGTTTACCAGTACTAGTGTGCGGGCCCGATTCAGCTCTGCGTGGAAGCATCATGCAGCCCATATATTTCTTCAAGCCCCTATGGGCGAGGGCCGCACACCCTTCGTGAAAAATTGCGATCACGTAAGACATAAATTGGCCTGCTCAGCTACACAGACTGAACATATAGATAATTTAGGAATTACGGTGAAATTCCTCTATTAAGACCACTTAAAATTAAGACTAATTCTGCTTTACAATGCTTATTTAGAAGGGTGCAGGTATTCCTTCTTTCTTTGTATTTTCTGCACTCTATGGCTCTGGTCAGGGACCACCTTTGGGACTGTTCAAAAGTGGTCTTAAAGACCACTTTTGAACAGTTCCAGAGGTGGTCTTAATACAGGAATTTTACTCTACACGCATTGTACTATACAAGCACAAAGATGATAATCAGACTGCTTGGATGCGCAGACTGATCTGTACAAAATAGTGTTTGCAAATGACAAAGCTTATTTGTAATGTATTTAATGCACTATTGTTTTATTCTAATGAAACAATGTTAAATTTCCCAATACTGACTTCATATAGGCCACAATGGTGTTTTTGTTACTGTCCGTCGGGCTCCAATAACCTTTTTAAATGACAATAGCAGCTGCCCTTTTAACCCTCAAAACACCACATGCAAGTGTAAAAGACTATATTTTTAAACACATATTCTCAGCGTTTCAGAGAAATTAAGGTTTGGTATTCCATGTGAATGCAACACGATTCACTATCGAAATATCAAGCCTGGTTTTCTCTGAATACTACTAATAAAGACTATTGTCTGTCGCGCAACTTCGCTGGGTGGCTAATGGTACAGGTTTTATTAATTTTCTATCTATCTATCTTTTGAAACTCGGTCGTTCATATTTGGCCATTACCTCAGTTTGTTCTTCACGTCAATATTAAGTGTTGAAAAATAAAATAAATAAGAAAAGAAAAGAAAAAACAACAACTCCGAGTTGGAACCTTAAAAACTGAAAGGCTTCTATACTTCTGATAACTGCAAGATACGAGAACCAGAACTGCATTGTGAGTTAGAAATAGTTTTAATGTTTGCTTGATAACAAATGGCTAAACATACATTACGAAAACACGCCTATACAAATACAGTGTAAATTTTACCGCCGAAAAAGAAATTTATTTTTAGATGAAAAATTGCGATATTTTTCTTATTTCTGCGCAAAACATAGATTGTGGCACTCGTTAGAACCGCATCATCGAGACGGTTCTAACGAGTTCCCACAATCTATATGTTAGAGCAGAAAGGAGAAAAATAAATTTTACCCCTGTAAACCCCAATTTTACGATACAAAAAAGAGGTTCAAGGGGACCAAAGTTATATAGGCATTTTGTCGTGATGTGTTCCATAAGTCAACTTACTCCTAACACATATAATGTCCTAGTAACCACCATGGTAGCGAATTTACTACATTAAACGGAAAAATTGCATTAAGAGTAAGAGAATGATTCTCCTCTTCGATGCGTAGCCTCAAGTTACCCATGATCCTGGTAGGGGTTGGGAAAGGGCCGTAATTAATGTTGTTAAAACTTGTGGGTGGCCCAAACCACTTGCTTGTTTCACTGCAATTGGAAAGGCAATAAAATATGTTTACATCAAAATCAAGTTAGGACACAGTTCTTTCCTCTAAAACACCTTCCAAGATGGGAGAGAAAATACGTCCCGGTCGAACCAATCTGCTTGCAAGGACCTTAACCTTAAGCCAAAAAGAATTGAGTCTACCTTGTAACTTAAGGGAAAATTAAGATTGACATTTTACGTTTCATATGATTTTTGTTCTAAAGAAATATTTGAAAATGTCTGCCATGGCCGAAACTATAACTTTGTAGGTTTTGGAGAAGTTTATGCCGAAAACTTGTTTCATGAATTTCAACACTGAATCAACGTTTTCTAGTCACTATAGTCTCTGGCGATAACATCCACTGTAGTTCTACACCGTTGAAAAAAAAAAAAAAAAAAAAAAAAAAAAAAAATAGTAAAGAAAAAAAATCTGAAAAATAAAATCTATTAGATAATTCATAATTAAAGCAATTTTGTCCCCACACCGGAGGGGAGTGTGTGTGTGTGTGTGTGGGGGGGGGGGGGGATATTGCTTTTGGTGCGGATCTCGTTTGCGTCGGCGTCAGTGTCGGCGTAGTCTGTTTGAAGCATGATATCTTCTGAACCTATGGATGGATTTTGGCCAAACTTGAATAGTTACATCACTAGGATCTGGGAAAATAGTTATTACGTTATGATGACCTTAACCCCATTTTCAAGGTCACAGGCCCCCAAGAACAGTCATACTGGGGTCAAAAATGACTTGTCTGTACTCTATCTCATTAACGAATTGATTCGTTTTAGTAAAACTTGGTAAAATATATCATTACAAAATACCGCAGATTTGACTGGATTTTGGTGTCCGTTTTTGGCCAAAAATGGTTTGTTTGCAGCTTGCATTTTGGTGACCTTAACCTGGTGAGTAAAGTCAAATGGGTGTTTAAGATATATTTATGGTGAGGGGACATTGTTTTGCTCTGAAAACATTTCTAGTTTTTTCTTGTTTTGGTCCCTTTTTATGGACTTATTGGTAATAGAGTGACCTGTGTTGACCATTCCATTTCCTGTCTCTATCCAATTCTCTACCCAAGTCATGACATAATCCGATGACAGTCCATAAATCGAGGGCCTTAATTTGGTTACTCCCAGAGGAGTTTCATGCTGTCATTTATTTTTGTCGGACCCGCCCATCGGGGCTTGAAGAAATAGATGGGCTGCATAATGCTTCCACGCAGAGCAGAAACCGACCGCACACGAGTACTGGTAAACCGCTTTGAGGATCAAAGCCTGTCCTGGTAAAGCGGTGTGAGTCCATCCTTGCTTATAAACCCTATTTGTTTCATTGGGTGACTGGGCTTGAGATGTCATTGCATCTCAATGTCGGGTAAAGGTCCCACAAAATTGGAAGCAACCTCTCCGAAATGACATAAACAGTGCTGACGGGGACGTTAAACCACACTCAAACAAACTGATTTATTTTTGCGTGATCAGATTTCATTCAATATTTTCCCTTCACCCAGTTTTTGAGCTCAGACATTAAAACTCACTTTGAAAATGTTCTGTTCAAATAAGAATGTTTTCCATAGATATTTATTGAGCTAGTAAAAACTAATCCATTACGAAAATATACTGACAATTTTACCACCAAAAAAAATCATATATAATAAAAAGTATATATTTCGATTTTTTGTTCAAAACATAGACTGTGGTTACTCGTTAGAACCCTCTTGATACAAGGCTTGTTTGAATTGAGGTTTCACGTCGCCGTCAACACTGTTTAGTTCATTTAGGAGATGTCGCTTCCACTTTTGTGGGACTTTTACCTGACATTGAGATGAAATGGCATCTCGAGCCCTACCACCCGAACAAACAAATAGGGTTTATATGCAGGGCAGTCCGACTAGAACCAATTTGCCTCGGCATGCTTGGACCTTCTAAGCGGTTTACCAGTACCCATTGGCCCCCTCCTATCGGGACTAGGAGAAATAGATAGGATTGCATAGTGCTTCCACGCAGAGCTGAAAATGACCTAACATGAGTACTGGTCAACCGCTTAGAAGGTCTAAGCCTACCCAGGCAAAGTGTTTGCGAGTAAGCCCGTCCATGCATATAAACCCTATTGGTCTCATTGGGCGACAGGCTTGAGATACCATTTCATCTCAATGTCGAGTAAAAGGCCCACAAAATTTGAAGCAACGTTTCCAAAATGACCTAAATAATCTTGACGGGGACGTTACAAACAAGACCAGTTCTCCTGCGTGGTTGGTTTTAGCTAGTAGTAGTAGTAGTGTTTGTATGGTAACCGGGCGCCAAAAGCACATAGCATTTTTAAGTTTTAGCTCTGCGTGGAAGAAATGAAAATACCCCTATAAACCCAAGTTTTACTATATAAGTTCTAGAAAGGGTTATCCTTTGGAAGCAAGGAATACACCACAGAACTGGAAAATATGGAGTGTACATTTTTTTCTGGGCCAGACTAGCTAGTTTCGGCCAATTAGGCCTCATCAGTGACCCTCAAATATTTTCGAAATTCAACAGTGGAATCAATGATCACAAAGGACAAGGAAATATAAACTACATTATGATGTAGGACAGGGAGACTTTTTAATATACCCATATTAAGAACACCTTTGGGACTGTTCAGAAGTGGTCTTTAACACCACTTTTGAACAGTCCCAAAGGTGGCCACTGACCAGAGCACACTGTATGCAGAAAACACAAAGCATAGCGAAACTTTCTGAATAAGCTTTATAAAGCAGAAGTGCACGACCCGCAGAAAAAGCGACCGACTGAAGTCGGTTGATTTTCTAAGTGCCCTAAAATCACCATGTCATTCTGTCAGTCTGTCAGTCTGTCATTCTGTCTGTCCGTCCGTAACCCTTGAAAATTGGTGATAGTGACTTAACCGCTTGGAATATTTAAACAATTTTTGGCATACTGATAGATATCAATGAGATCTAACCAATGAACTTGCGAAATATTACATTCCCTTTAGTATAGCCTCACCGAGGCGAAAAAAGTGAAAATTTTCGAACTGCTTTTCCTCGGAAACCGTTGGGCCGATTGAAGTCAAATTTCATATGGAGCCTCTATGGGATGGGAGAAACCAAAATTTGCTCATGGGGTCCAGGCCACATGACCAAAATGGCCGCCAAGCCATATATGGTCTGTCTGTCTGTCCGTCCGTAGCCCGTTTGTGAAAATTGGTGATAGTGACTTAACCGCTTGGAATATTTAAATAATTTTTTGCATACTGATAGATATCAATGAGATCTAACCAATGAACTTGCGAAATATTACATCCCATTTAGTATAGCCTCGCCGAGGCGAAAAATGTGAAAATTTTCGAACTGCTTCTCCTCGGGAACCGTTGTGCCGATTGAAGTCAAATTTCATATGGAGCCTCTATGGGATGGGGGAAATCAAAATTTGCTCATGGGGTCCAGGTCACATGACCAAAATGGCCGCCAAGCCATATATGGTAAAAACCCTTCAAAAATAGTCTTCTCCAGAACCACTTGGTTGATTTCCACGAAACTTGATAAATAGCATCTGGGACGTAGGCCCATCATAAATTGCTAAAATGGTGACCCTGGGTTGACCTTGACCTTCTTTGTGCCTAGGTCAAACTCTGACACATACGCTTTTGTATTGGAAAAGTGAGAATGCATTTTATCCTGCAAACGATTCAGAATACAGTACTAAAGTATAAGAAATATTTTTGCTCCTTACGATAAGGCGCATTTATTGGGGGAACCGTTTTAGGTCCAGGTCACATGACCAAAATGGCCGCCATACCCATATATGGTAACACTCATAAAGCTAAAAGCATCCGGCGGGTCGTGCACTTCAGCTGAAGCACTGGTTAGTCTCTCAATTTCTGATGGTCTTAATAGCGGAATTTTACTGTATGGGCCCCGTCAAGTGATTTTGGTACTTATTGCCTATGCGAGCAGCGAAGGTTCAGGCGAGCCTGCGCATCCGCGCAGTCTCGCCAGAACCTTCGCTGCTCGCTCATACAAGCAGTGAATCAAGAGGAACCTTCAGACAGAAAGCCATATCCCTGGCCCCTCTGAATGGCTGGGCATGCGCAGTTAAAATTTGTCATGACGGAATGCTCGAAGACACAAATTCGCTTGGCGGGGCTCGTATAATGTTGAAGGGGATTTGATTAGACATGATATATTTTCCGTCAGTTCAACAAGGAGAAAATGTTCGGGGCTTCCTATTTCTCTTAATGGCAAGAACTTGTGCCGCTTCTCCTTTCCTTTACGAGTTGATTCCTATTGATATGGGGGACAAAACATTTTGCAAAGCGTTGCAGCCCTCGTAGGGGTTTCAATTCCCCTCAAACCCTCAAATGCCACCATGTTGTTTCAGGAAACTGAGCACACCAACGCTGTGTTTATCAGACTGTCATAGAAGAACTTGAAAAGCAACAGTAATGTCAGTTTATCCACAACCAGGTATGTAATCTCTTTCTCTCTCTTTCTCTCTCTCTCTCTCTCTCACGCTTTGTATTAGCTATGTCACGTGGTCGCTATGGACTTTAAATTAGGCTGAAATCCACTGACATGCCTAGTAATTAATCAAAGCCCAAAAGGCACTGAAATGACAGATTACTTGAGAACGCCATGACAGTCATTATATTTATATAAAGCCTTTATTTTTGTTTGATTTGTGGTTTAACGTCCAAGTCATCACAATATAATTCATTTTGGAGACGTTGCTTCCAATTCGGTGGGACGTTTACCAGCTGTTAAGATATATCAAGACCTGCCGCCCAATGAAACCAATGATAGTTTGTCTGTCATTACTCTGAATCACATTTGTAAAATGTTACTGTTTGTGTGTTCTAAGGTGGCTGATGTCGTAGATAGAGGGAAGACAGTTCTGTTGGCAATACCTCAGCTCTGGCTTTTCGCTGTGCCCGTTTCTTCTCAGCTTCAATGATTCGTATTGCCTCGTATTCACTAGCACTCCTTTTGATGAGGCCTCGCCACTTTGCTCCGTCCTGTGCAAATTATTCCCACGACTCTGTTGATATGTTGAAGTCCTTGAGGGACGATCCTGCCAACTTTCTTCAGAGATTTGTCACTATGGATGGAACGTGGGTCCATCATTTTACTCTAGAGGCCAAACAACAATGGAAGCGCCCTGGCTCACACCCGCCAAAGAAGGTACAGACAGTTCCATCAGCTGGGAAGGTTATGGCCTCGGTTTTCTGGGATTTAGATGATATTCTGCCGATAGATTATCTCCAAAAGGGGCAAAAATAAATGGCTCATACTATGCTTCACTTCTGACGCAGTTACCGGAAAATATTAAACTTAAGCGCCGCGGAAAGCTCACTAAAGGTATGTTGTTCCATCAGGACAATGCTCCTGTTCACAAGTCTTTCATTGCTATGGCTGCGATTTACGGTTGTGGCTTTAAATTGATTGAGCATCCGCTTTATTCACCAGATCTCGCTTCGTCAGACGTTCATCTATTTCCAAAACTGAAAACGGCTATTTCAGGCAGCCACTTTCAGTCCGATGACAATGAGGAGTTCTATAAAAGTGGCATTGAGACCATTAAACACAGCTGGCAAAAGTGTATAGATACTGAAAGGGATTATGTTGAAAAATAACAATATATCCGACAAAATTTAAATCCTTGAATATGAAACTCACAATATATCAATCGGCCCTCGTACAATTTCGGCCAGTGGTAACGGTATAGACAGTATTATTGCTTTACTTGCCACTGTACAGCAAGGCCCCCGCCCATTTGGGCTTAAGAAATAGATGGACTGCAAGATGCTTCCACGCAGAGCAGAAACTGACGTTAAACCGCTTAGAGGATCTTAAGCCTGTCCATGCAAAGCGGTGCGGACCGTCCATGCTTATAAACCATATTGGTTTCATTGGGCGACAGGGATTGAGATGTCATTTCATCTCAATGTCGGGTAAAAGTCCCACAAAATTGGAAGCAACGTCTCCAAAATGACCTGTACAGTGTTGACGGGGACTTTAAACCTCAAACAAACAAAAGCCACTGTACAGTTGCAGTTTTTCGCGTTACGCCTGATTAAATCGTAGTGTAGTGATACCTTAACCCTTTCCACCATGTAGTCCAGCACAGATACATACGCAAATACTTAGCCATCTCATCCGAGTCTACACGTCCTGCTCTCCTCTTGACGACTATTGTCTATCCATCTTATTTCATTACGACGACACGCCTATATAAATACATGGTACATTTTACCGCCGAAAAAAGGAAAATTTTAAGATGAAACTTGATATTGTTGTTAGTTTTGCTCAAAATATAGATTGTGGGTACACGTTAGAATCAGAAAACAAGGGTTGCCCCTGTAAACCCCAGTTTTACTATATAAAAGTGGGATTCAAGGGGTTGAGAACTATATAGGCATGTTTTCGCGATGTTACATGCAGTAGAACCCTGCTAGCATTCTACATAAATCTACAGCGGGCCGTTAGCGGCCCGCTGTAGATTTATGTAGAATGCTTACTGGGAATGTCCAAATTCGGTGACAGAAAACTGTACTTCAGAAACTCTGGGGTAAAAGTGTTAGAGCATAACCTGCCTATTTATTTACAGTTGCATATATCATTTTTTTTTTTTTTTCGTATATTTCGTAATAGAAAAATTAAGCGAATCATGGAAGCTGATTCATATACAATACCGCTTCTGATCTTCTCTGAAAAACAAGGAAAAATGTCGCGTGCTTTAAAACTTTGACGCTTTAAGAATAAATACATGTAACACGCTTGTTCAGCAGACACTTCATTGATATCAATTTGTCGTTTTTCAAGAAGTATGTGTCGTCTGTTTTCAACATAAACCATTGCATGTACGAAAAAATGTTCAAAAGTATCATCTGAGTGACACCGCGTCTAAAAGTGAATATAAGCCGGGCTACATTTTGTGCGGACTCGCATTTCTATGGCGGTGAAAGTCAGATGCATCCTGAAAACGCTTATAAAAGTCCCACAAAATTGGAAGCAACGTCTCCGGTAATGACCTAGAGAGTGTTGAAGGGGGCGTTTAACCTAAAAACAAACAAAGGAAACCAATATCAGTTTGATGCCCCAGTGGCGCAAGATAAATGACACACCTTCGCCTCACCCAGCCAACCTGAGAGGGTAATTAGTTTCCGTGACTCGCGGGAAGGTTTCTGGTAAGGTTTCCTTAAACTGATAGCGGGGCATTCGCGTTTTTTTGTTTGTTTTTTTTTTTCAATATTTCTGGTGTAGGAAAACTCTTACCTGCGTATTACATGAATCATTCAAATTGACTTCTTGATAATAAAATGTATCCACTTTTCTTTGTCAAATGCTTTGTCCTGCTTATAAAACACCATCTTGTCTGTAGCGTTATACTTTCTTGTTTATACAGCTGGAATAGCCTTTACCTATTTCTCCTGTCCACGTGCAAAAACGTCACGTGTATGATTCGACAATTCTTTAGCTGTGGCGTCTTGTGTTAAGATTTTTTTTTCAGCAGCAGCCGCGTTTATATAACAACCAGCCCAGCTTGGCCATACGTCTTAACGTTTGTCCAACGTTAAGCACAATAATACGAGTCTTTGATTGCACGAAAAGGTCTATTCAGAAGTTAGCCGACCTTTTTCGCCAGACTGATAATGGTAGGGACCGGCCTCGCGGCACCACTGCACGCCAAGATCGCAATATGACGTTAATGCACTTACGCCAACGTATCCTATCAGTCACAGTCACAGGGAGGTGATATGGAATTTCCACGAAGACAGTCCGCAACAGGTTAAGTGTTAAGCATTGGCCAGTACTTGCACATAGGCCTAAACGGGCAAAATTTGACAAGGGCCCTTAGAGCCGCCATTAATAGGAAATTATCGTGCTCCCGGAATCAAATAATTGAGGGCATTAAGTTTTTTTTGTCTGTTCTTCTGTTTGTCTGTCCTCAAAATATTTAAGATTTGGCAAAATTGCTGAATGGTTACTGATAGGGCTTTCATATTTCACATGTGTATACCTTGTCAAAAGACCTTTCCAGTGGTACCTTTTGGCCTTTTGACAATGGCCTTGACGTTTGACCTACTTTAAGGAACATTGACATTGCCACCATAACTTTCGATTGGTACGTGGAAAGATAGGACTTTCATATTTCAAATGTGCATTCCTAATGATGTGATATTGATAGCGTCATGGTCAAGGTCACATGGAAACATAATGGTTCCAATTGAAAGGTCTCGTCACAAGAAATGCGCTTGTAAAATATGAAAGCCCTGTCACTATCCAACTTTGCAGTAATACCATAAGTTTGACCTTATGACCCTGACCTTGACATTTGACCTACTTTATAAAAACTTAAAAACACAGGCCATAATTGTTGATTGGTAAGTGATTGGGCTTTCGTATTTCACATGTGTATTCCTTGGCACAAGAACTTTCCCAGTAGTGCGAGTATGTTTTACCTTGTGACCTTGACCTTGGTGTTTGACCTACTTTTATAAAATTAACGCGTGTCCTAACTTTTTATTGGTAAGTGATTTGGCTTTCACATTTCACGTGCATTCCTTTTTCATAAGATCTTTCCAGTGCTACTATAATTTCTAACCTTGTGACTTTGACCTTAACCTACTTTTTAAAAATTGAACATTGGCTATACTTATTTGATTGGTTAGTGATAGGGCTTTCATGTGTCACATGCGCATTTCTTGTGACAAGACCTATCAATTGGTACCATTCTGTTTACATTGTGACCTTGACAATTACGTTGTCGGGTGGCATCAGTGTTTCATAAACACATCTTTTTTATGGCATTGGCGTAAAGACTCTAAAATGGATAGATCCCTTCCTTTGCTTCAGAAAATAACTTGTTGGTAACGGTGACACTTCAGGTTGGCTCCAGTTCTGTCTGTTGTCCCTTAAGGGACTGTTCTTTGTCCTTTGTTGTGCTCTTTGTACATTAATGATCTTTCCACTGATAATGACTCCGAAATAAGACTGTTTGCAGATGAGATTGTGTTTTCTACCGTGAAATTAGAGAGGCAGATGTCTAATTGAAACTTCATTGGGATATAGATAGATTAGGGCGTCGGGCAAGAAAATTGGGTATGCGATTTAAGCCTGATAAATGCCATGTTATGCAGATCACTAGGAGACTAACAAACGAAATCGAGGCTTCTTATACTTTGGAGGGAATGGTCCTCGAAAATGTGGATTCCATTAAATATCTTGACGTGACCACCACACATGACTTCAGATGGAATACTCATAGTAGCAACATGTGTACAAAGGCTACTGGAACACTTGGTTTCTTGAGACGAACTATTGATCGCATATTAAGGACTTGTTCTATAAATCTTGGAATATGATAGTTTCGTCTCGAACCCCGAGGGCGTGTTCTTCGTGAAGTAAAAAATGAAAAAGTTCAGAATAGGGCAGCAATTGTTGCTTTGAAAATGGACGTAAGACAAGAATACTGAAAACCTCAGGATGGGAGTCTCTCAAGAAAAGGGAGGAGAATCAGCAAGCTTATACAGAGGCCAAAAAGGGTGCTGCTAGCATTCCAGCAGATGTATTATATTAAAAGATCAAGCAAGTAGCCCAGAAAGTGCAGACGGAATGACAAACAGTCTAGATCTTGATCAGAATGCAGAAGCAGTCTGATGTGGGTCTGTACTGTTTGCTTATCCCGGTCTGTCCCAGTACATAGGATCGTGGCGGTAATCGTAAACCCGGAAGACAAATTTAATTGTCCATGACGGGCCTCACATTTTGCAAAGTACACCCGTGAATAAACTTGAACTATTTTGGGTGAACAACTGATCATGCATGCTTGTAAAACGGACTGTAGATACAGAAAAAACAATTATATCAACATTTTCAATATCAAGAAGGCCAGGTGCCAGTTACTAGCAAAATTATGGGCACGTAAGAGAGACCGGGGCTAGTTGGTCCGAAAATTGCATTTTTTCAAATGCTGGCATAAATATTCATTAGCTTGTTATACTTTTACATTATGCAACCAGCTGCAGCATCATCCATTCTTCACCTTATTTCATAGTTTCAAGTCCGGAAAATGACATATTCTGACAAATATAGCCGGTTTTCAAGACGAGGTAAAACGGACCAATTTACCCAACTATCGGGGTAGGTTGGTCCGAGCCGCGGGGTAAGTTGGACCGACTGGAATTCAACGAGAAAATAACTAAGCAATGATAGATCGATAAAATCCACTTTTGACAAAAGATCTGAGAAATTACGTGGTTTCAGCAACAATGCAGTAGACTCCCGAGCGATAATCTTAAAACAAATTCCTTATATGATAAGCCAGCTGTGCATTTTGTGAGTTATTTTTCTCAAAAACCGCCGATTTGATTGGAAACTCCCATTTAAATGCCTTACCGTAGAGTAGATCGGGGCTAGTTGGTCCTAAGATTATGATTTGTCTTCAACGGCTGGGGATAATATCTATTTCTCTGAACCATTTCGGTACTACGTAACTTGTTCAATAATTTGCCGCTGTTTTTCATTCAGAAAATGCCAGGTTCTGATAAATACAAATGCTTTTTCGACGGACCAACTTACCCCGTCGCGAATGGATCAACTTACCCCGACCCTAGAGCCTGGTAGATCTTCACAAATGACAGGAGCGCCATTGAATTTAGAAACGTCAAATGCACTCTTTTGTATGCCTTAGAAAATGAGCTTTCAGGAAAAGTATAACATTTGCATGTAATTTGTTACACACAAAAAAGACAAACAAATGATTCCAAGTGTGATAAAGTCACTTTTGTAGAACAAAATCAGTTTTTGTTCTCTAAAATGTTTACGCCTTTTTTGATCGCCGTCTAATTTTCTTCAGAAAGTGTGTCACAACCAAGCATTCCATTGGACCATACTATTTTGCCATGGCACTTCTAAGTTCAGGGAAATTGCGCTCGGACCAACTTGCCCCACGGACCAACTAGCCCCGGTCTCTCCTACCTCTTCCTCCTGTTTCTCTTATCCGCCGCCCTCATCCTCCTCCTCATAATCATGAAAACACGCCTATATAATTCTGACATTATTTTTCTTGTTTCTGCTCTAAAACATAGATGCGGCCCCCGCCCATCGGGGCTTGAAGAAATAGTTGGGCTGCATGATGCTTCCACGCAAAGCTTAAACCGACCCGCACACGAGTACTGGTAAACCGCTTAGAGGATCTAAGCCTGCCCAGGCAATGTTGTGTGGGGGTCGGACAGTCCATGCTTATAAACCCTATTGGTTCCATTGGACGACAGGGCTTGAGGTGTCATTTCATCTCAATGTCGGTTAAAAGTCCCACAATATTGGAAGTAAAGTCTCCAAAATAACCTATACAGTATTGAAGGGGTCGTTAAACTTTAAATAAAACAAACAAACGAAAACACGCCTATATAATTCTGCCCCCCCCCCCCCCCCGCCTGGGAAGTACAGGGGCAAACCTTATTTTTCTTATATTTGCTCTAAAATATAAATTGTGGGTACTCGTAAGAACCGCCAAAATAACCTATACAGTGTTGACGGGGACGTTAAACCTTAAATCAAACAAACGAAAACACGCCTATATAATTCTTAACCCATTGAACCCCACCTTTATATAGTAAAACTGGGGTTTACAGGGGTAAACCTTATTTTTCTTATTTCTGCTCTAAAATATAGATTGTGGGTACTCGTTAAAACCGCCTCGATGAGGCGGAACCGCCTCGATGAAGCGGTTCTAACGTATACCCACAATTTATATTTTGAGCGGAAACAAGAAAAATATCACAATTTTTCATCTAAAAAAAATCATTTTTTCGTTTTCGGTGTTTTTGCAATGTCGTCCACCACCACAACCACAATAACGTCTCATTGTTCTGTCTCTCTCTAAGGTGTGCAGGTACAGACGCAGCAGGTATATGGACCTCAACCGGGATACCAAGGTCAGCCTCAGACGACTGTCCACATGGGATATGCTCCCCCTCCCGTACAACAGACTCACGTGGTTACGTTTCAACAGCCAACTACGGTTGTACCCGGGACATGCAGAGGATGCGGGGTAAGATAACCAATCGATAGGACATTGGTACAAAATATTGTTAAGTAGAACTGATACACATTCAGCGGAGACAAGTCTTCAAAAACAGCTTTTGTCACGTATGTTGATGTGGGTCCGTTGAGGAGCAAATTCTTTCCTTTAAGAATAAACCCCTTTTAAGAGGGCTTGAACATACAGGAATGCAAACATGCAGTCACAGTAATTGTCTGAGTCCCATAAAAATCAAAGCACCGAAAGCACTTGCAAATAGAGGGTCGTATTTTTCTGAGTGTTGGCTGGAAAAATAAACATGAACGGTGACATAGACTAATTCGTTTACCCCTTTACTTTCCTGTACTGTATCAGACTGTGTAGACGCATCTGACCCTTAAATTCCTTTGCTGTAAGCAAACAGTATAGACCCTGTTCAGACTCAACGCTGTGCAAAACACAACACATGATTCCAATCCAAATTATATATGTAACCCTCGTACGTAACACTGACTTCACCGTGATTAGAACAACGTGGCTGCAGTTTCCTATAAGTTGGGCTTTCATTTAATGTTGTCATTGGGGTTCTACAGGGCGCGTTATTAATCCCATTCACATTTCGCTTACTTCAACTCTTCTAAGTATTCTCCCTTGACGGAGTCTCGCATTCCATTCTCTCTCTGTGTGTGTGTGTGTGTGTGTGTGTGTGTGTGTGTGTGTGTGTGTGTGTGTGTGTGTGTGTGTGTGTGTGTGTGTGTGTGTGTGTGTGTGTGAATTCGGGTTTAACGTCGCTTTCAACAATTTTTCATTCATATCACGGCAGTGTCTGGTTGTGACAGGGAGCTCAATGCTCACTTTTATAGTGCTGCCTCACTGAAGTATCATGTCCCAGACACATTTCATGATACCACACCCAGTCACATTATCCTGACACTGGGTCGACCAGTCCTAGCTCTACCCCTAGATTCTGAGTGCCACTCGAGGAGCAGCTAGTACCATTCTTAACGACTTTGGTATGTCGCGGCCCGGGATCGAACCCGTGACCTCCCGTTCCCCCATTCTGTAAAGGTAAAAAAGTTGCCCTTGTAATGTATACCCCGAATACACAGGTGAATTGCACTGCCAAGTGCACACCGGGATTCATAACGACGACCAATGGGGGTTTTCTATAGCATGGGAAACAGGAAAAAGTCGCAGAGATTAAGGTCTGGCGGATAATGAACTACCCTTTTCTCGGACAAGCAGGTGCGTTCTCTTGGATAAGACACACACCATTTAAACCGGCTGCAGGTTTCTTTTTTATAGCGTGCCTTTACTTTTGACAACACAACATTCTTATGAAATTTACCTGTTTGTTTGTGTTTAATTTGAGGGTTAACGTCCCCGTCAACACTGTAAAGGTCCTTTTGGAGACGTTGCTTCCAATTTTGTGGGACTTTTACTCGACATTGAGATGAAGACATCTCAAGACCCGTCGCCCAATGAAACCAATAGGGTTTATTAGCATGGACGGTCCACCTCGCACAGCGGTTCCTGGACAGGCCTAGATCCTTTAAGCGGTTTACCAGTACTAGTGTGCGGACCGGATTCAGCTCTGCGTGGAAGCAACATGCAGCCCATATATTTCTTCAAGCCCCTATCGGCGGGGGCCTAAAATTTACCTGTGATTGCCTTGCCATTTGGTACGGGAATTTGAAAAATGGGTCCATCGCAATTGAAACTGATGCGTCTCTGCAGCTCATAATAATAGACCCAAGTTTCATTACTTTTAAACAACTCCGTATCTTTTTTTTTTTTTTCAAAATATATTTCACCATTTTTTATACGGATGGTCTTTTGTTCTTTGGTCGAGAGATGCGGGACCCATTGCGCACAAACCTTTCTTACTTTTCAACTCGTGAGTTAAAGTCTTATGAACTTTGCCCGATGAAACACCAACACGAGAGCAATTTCCTTTACCTGTTCAAGTGAGTGTTTGCGTTTTACGTCTTACCAACAGCTAAGGTCATACAGAGACGGAACCTCGGTTTAAAGACTGATCCGAAAGTCTGGAGAAGACCGGGATCAATCCTGCGACCCCTGATTTACAAGGCGAGTGGCATAACCACTCCGACGCGGAGGCTTCTTTAACCTGCCCAAAGCTATGGCGTCATAAATGGGTTATTCGAAAAAAAAGGACACCTACATCACATCACATCTCTCTCTCTCTCTCTCTCTCTCTCTCTCTCTCTCTCTCTCTCTCTCTCGCTCTCTCTCTCCTGCTTAAATAAATAAGGCTATCTCTGTTATGCTTAGACTGTGGGTACTCGTTAGAACCGCCTAAATAAAGCGTTCCGAACGAGCACAGTTGGTAGAGTGTCCGCTCCGGGGAACGGGAGGTCACGGGTTCGATCCCGGGCCGCGACATACCAAAGTCGTTAAAAAATGGTACTAGCTGCTCCTCGCTTGGCACTCAGATTTACGGGGTAGAGCTAGGACTGGTCGACCCAGTGTCAGGATAATGTGACTGGGTGTGGTATCATGTAATGTGTCTGGGACATGATACTTCAGTGAGGCAGTACTATAAAAGTGAGCATTGAGCTCCCTGTCGCAACCAGACACCGTCGTGATATGACTGAAAAATTGTTGAAAGCGACGTTAAACCCGAATTCACACACACACACACACACACACACACACACACACACACACACACACACACACACACACACACACACACACACACACACACACACACACACACACTTTACGCCGCTTTCTGAACAGCACGAATATAAGTTCGATCAAAACTGATTTTATAACCAAGCCAATATGATATTCTTTGTAATATGCGAACATTTTCCAACAAAATCATTGATATGAATTATTTCCAACCAAACACGGAAGGGCGTGTGGTTTTAAAATAATTTTAAATTGCCTTTTGTGGCATTTTCGTGTTAATAACATGCAAATACAAATGGCCGCAATACTTATACATGCTTATACAAAAAAGAAGTGAAGGCAATGATCAGGAAGCGATGCAATTGACCCACAGCTCCAATCAGAGACCCCAAAGGGAAGCACAAACATGAACAACTAGACACTAATGGAAACATCAATAGCGGAAAGCCAAAAGGACAGTTACTTTCCTCCAAAATGGCCAATTGACTATCCAAAACAAAATATTATAGCGACACACACACTCAAAGACAAACCATAACAAAATTAAGCCGCAACAGAGAACCGCCTTGGAACGGTCTGTGAAACGAACTCCACTGGGGGGGGGGGGGGGGGGGGGGTGAGGGGGGGGGGCTTAAATCGATTTTACGTGGCCACAATCCTCGCCTTTATTTCCGTTGCGATTTAATAATTTGTTCAGTCCGCATGATGGCCTCCTAGCTCATCAGTGCAACATCTCCGTGAACACGAAAATCAAACAACTACAGAGATAAAACAATTATGAGGACTCGACAGCAAGAAACCACTGAAATGCTTGAACAAAAGAAGACCAACAGTTAGTCTCCGATTGGCCCGACCAGAGACAGAGTTTCAGGCACCAACCAACATTAGATAAAATAAAATACTCTCTAATTCTCAGTAAACATTTACGCTGGAACCGTCATAGAATCTGAGGCCTGACCCACCGACGTGCAACTAAAGAGGGAAGCAAAGTTGTCAACCATGATAGGGCTAACTTCCATGCATGCAATCCGTCGTTGGTTGGTTGGTTGATTTGAGGTTTAACGTCCCCGTCAACACTGTAAAGGTCATTTTGGAGCCGTTGCTTCCAATTTTGTGGGATTTTTACCCGACATCGAGATGAAATGACATCTCAAGCCCTGTCGCCCAATGAAACCAATAGTGTTTATTAGCATGGACGGTCCGCCTCCATTGCAGTCAGTCGTAAAACATTTATGGTGTACCATATGTTTTCATATTGAAAAGTAATTTTACGAAATTGGGTGCTGAAGTCATTGCATTTATACATTTTTCTGAATTTATATACTAAGTGATCACACAATTCGGGTTCCGATAGACCTTGTTGCAGAAGAGAAGACATCAAAATTATCGTACATCAGCATGCCGTTTCAAGGATAAACAAGATCAATTATGGGATAATTTGGTTTGCTTGGCAATTCAATATTGATTGGCATATGCAAATGTTTAGTGATTACCCGTGAATGTAGGCAAAAAGTTCAATATGTCAGACATGCCGATCGAGCAGCGGTTATAGCCATCTGCGTACTATGCAAAAGTACGCTTACGCATGAGAGTAGTGTGATTTAGGCTGATTACGGAAACACGACTATTATACAAATACATGGTAAACTAAACCGCCGGAAAAAAAAAAAGATGAAAAAATTGTGATATTTTTCTTTTTTCTGCTCAAAATATGGATTGCGGGTACTCGTTAGACCCGCCTCGATGAGGCGGTTCTAACGAGTACCCACAATCTATATTTTAGAACAGAAATAAGAAAAAAATATGGTATACCACTTTAAACCCCGGTTTTACTATATAAAAGTGGGGTTCAACGAGGGGTCAGAATTATATAGGCGTGTTTTCTGATGTGATTTTGGGCTTTGCATAGATCTAGATAGAAACATTGACAAAATAGTTTTGGTTTGTTTATTTGTCAAGTGAACAGAAGGAATGATTTTCACCCCACCATTTTTAACTGTTCTTCAACTTGCTTAGTATTTGTAACATAACTTGAGCCAGGGAAAATGAAATTAAAATAGATTCGTTCTTTTTCAGGCTGGAACATTTCGTTCAAGTCCGACTCCGTTTGGATTATGTATGCTGATTCTCTTTTTTCCCGTTGGAATAATCTGTTGCCTCATGGACATGGAGAAAAAGTGTTCCGTGTGCGGGTTGACCAATCGATAAATATACAACATCAGTACTCACTCACTGTTTTGGTCTTTTGTATAACTAATACATTCAAGCGCATAAAAGCTTCAAAAGTATAACGATTTGACTTTATAGGAAATTTGTTTCCCACTTTGCTTATGATAAAGACAATAGTGATACGTGTTTGGCTTGAAAACAAGACCCCAAGTACTTTATTTTAAGGATATGTGTTTCAACATTCCCTAGGAATTACATAATCCGCTGCAGGCACCACGGGGGATAAGTTCTTATTAAAACACAACGTATTATGTAAGAGGCAAAAGCTCACAACCCTGCACGTGTAAGCAAAGACAAAACCTGTTCGTGCGTGTACAGTGGAACTTTGATAACTCGGATAGTTCGCTTACTATGGCTAATTCAAACTAGTCCATAATCATATAAAAATGATACTAAATGGATTTTTCTTCTTTTATAATGAGCAGACTTTCGGATGAGTCTTTAAACCGAGGTCCCGTCTCCGTATGACCTTAGCTGTTGGTGGGACGTAAAACTAAAACTCACTCACTCTTTTATAATGAAAATGTATATTGCATTACGAAAACACGCCTATACAAATAAATTGCCACCTTTATCGCCGAAACAGTGAAAATTTTATGATGAAAAATTGTGATATTTTTCTTATTTCTGCTCAAAATATAGATTGTGGGCACTCGTTAGAACCGCCTCATCGAGGCGGTTCTAACGAGTACCCACAATCTATATTTTAGAGCAGAAGATGAGAACGATAAATACAGAAAACAGTCTGAACAAAGTATTGTAGCATTGACAAGCAAACCACTGACGGCACTAGTGGGTCATATTGTGGTTTTTTAGACATGAACGTAAAAGAAGAAGGCGGTTCTAACGAGTGCCCACAATCTATATTTTGAGCAGAAATAAGAAAAATAAGGTATACCCCCAGGAATCCCAGTTTTACTATATAAAAGTGGGGTTCAAGGGGGTCAAAATTATACAGGCGTGTTTTCGTGATGATTGTACTCATTAGAATCGCCTCAATGAGGCGATTCATATGAGTACACACAATATACATGTATCTTTGTTTTATTGCAAACGTCGTAAAATGTTCTTAAGTGATTCCTGTTATGCTTCTTGATCTGACACTATACAGTAGAACTTCGATGGCTCGAACACCGATGGCTAGTTTACCATGGCTGAGTCGAAACAGTTCTTGAGACCCTAGGGAGTTTCTGTACATAAGAAATAGGGAGGGTAAAATTAGGATATTTTCGTCTTTTATCTTGCAAATGTATGCTGTGTGTACTTATTAGAATCGCCTCGATGAGGCGATTCTAATGAGTACACACAGCATACATTTTTCATTATAGAACACAGAAAAAGATGTCCTAAAGTATGTCGTTATGCCTCCTGGCATAAGCCCTCAGTGGCTCGAACTACCCCTGTCTCGAACAGATTTTCATGGTCCCAAAGGTGTTCGAGCCATTGAAGTTCGACTGTAAATGAAATTGAATAGTGCGAACTTCCCCTATCTCAGACACCTTTTCATGGTTCCTAAAGCTCCTGTCACACTATGCCGCGTTTTCACTGCGATGGGACGGCGTTATTTAATTTTTCAGAATGCCGTGAGATCGCAAGAAATATGGGATATTTTTGTGAACATGGACCTGTCTTGGCGTCCCTACAGCGACCAAGATGTTGCTACGGAGCTTACATGGCGATCTATCGCGATCCTGCGACGTTCTTGATGGCGATTGTATGCGCTCTCACGGCGCTTCCTCTGCGCTTTTACGGCGCTCACAATGCGTGCACTGCGCTTTTACGGCGCTCTCAATGCGTGCACTGCGCTTTAACGGCGCTCACATGTTGAAGACGTTCTTAAAGTGTAAACAGACTCGAACAGTTTTGTTTGTTTTGAGGTTTAACGTCCCATCAACACATTGTAGGTCATTTTGGAGACGTTGTTTCTAATTTTGTGGGATTTTTACCCGACATTGAGATGAAATGACATCTCAATCTCTGTCACCCAATGAAGCTAATAGGGTTAATAAGCACGGATGGTCCGACTCGCGCCCTTTTGCCTGGGCAAGCTTAGATCCCCTAAGCGGTTTACCAGTACTCCTGTGCCGTCGGAAGCAAGTCCACCGCAATCACCGCAAGCAGGAGCAAGTCCACCGCCATTACCTTACCTGGAATGAGTCACCTCAGAAGTAGGTTTTTCGGGACAGTACACAATCAAACTCTACTCTAGCAACTGTTTATACAAGCGGGCGGCCCCCTCCCATCGGAACTGGAAGAAATAGATGGGCTGCATGATGCTTCCACGCAGAGCTGAAACCGACCTCACACGAGTACTGGTAAACCACTTAGAGGATCTAAGCCTGCCCAGGCAAAGCGGTGCGAGATACGTGTAAAATCCATTGGTGTAAACATGCTTAAACGTGCAAACTCTATTGGTTTTATTGGGCGACAGGGCTTGAGAAGTCATTTCATCTCAAAGTCGGGTAAAAGTCCCACAAAATTGGAAGCAACGTCTCCAAAATGACCTATACAGTGTTGACTGGGACGTTAAATATCAAATGAATCAATCAGTTAATCAATTATACAAGCGGAGCTTATATGGCGTTGTAGGAGACCTCTGTGTGCACCTGCCGAGCTCCTGTAGCGTTGTAGGAGACCTTACTGCGCTGCTATGGCAACCTTACGGCGACCTCACTGCGCTCTGATCAGAACGCCGAGCGACGGTGTTTGTTTTGAGCATGCTCAAAATGCGCGCCGTCGCTTGGCGTTCTATGCGATCCCAACGCGTCTACTGGCGACGCCACTGCGTTGCTACGGCGATGTTTGCGATCGTACTGCGCGCACATCGGCGTTCTGCATTTTTCTTGGACGCCGTGAGAACGCAGCCCTGGTGTGACAGGGGTTTAAGGCACTCGAGTTATTGATAGGTCGACTGTGCTTGGAACAGTTGACGCCTCTCGAGCGTTTACATTGTAGCATTTGTAGAACGATAAATACAGAAAACAGTCTGGACAAAGTATTGTAGCATTGACAAGCAAACCACTGACGGCACAAGTGGGTCATATTGTGGTTTTTTAGACATGAATGTAAATTGAAATGGACATACAGTCCAACATACAGTTTGCTTCAAACCTCTTTTCCACTTCGATAACATCTAACACGATGGAAATATTTCTAAAACAAAAACGTAAACCCAAACGTAAAAATCGTAAAATGAACTGCTACTCTACTGCAGGGTCTGTCTGAATGACTGGCACCATATCCCAGCAGGCACATGATGTACTTGTGACGTCACAGCGACGTCGGTACAATGTCATGGCGTTTATGCAACGTTAAATCTACATGACGTTGCACCGACGTTGATTTGACGTTGTCCTAGCGACGTGTGCCTGATGGGTAGGTTTTCATTTTACATCTCTTTCTTTATCAGTGTTTAGTTACATATCTTAGATATGAAATCCATGGTGGTATGTGGCAGGATGTAGTCTGTTGAAATATAATGTTTCAAAAGACAGCATACCTTTGCTCATTTATTCTATCTGAAACAAATAAGCTGTCATTTTAATCCATTCGATATCTAAGTATGCGATTTTATTGACTTACCTAACATCTTTAAATTCAGTCTGTAACTGCTTCAATACCTAGTGTCCTGGTTATATCCAAATTACGAAACCTAAAAGAAGCACAGTCACTAATTTAAGATCCATGCTTACAATAAGAAGTTATTCAACAAGCAGCTGCTTATGTCATTACTTGTAAATAAAATCCCAGCTCGAATTTGGATTATGATAATAATATCACAGGGCAAAATATTTCGGTTTCGTTTCCTTACTGATTAAAAGAAAATAGCGTTTGCATTAATTATTTTGTCGATCAATGCTGTGAACGAGATCATGTCGCGTCTATTGTCTTGAAAATTTTTAAACAGAATCTTTCCAAAAGTTTGAGAGCGACAACTTCAACAACAGGGGTATTGCTACCATAAACTTTGGAGGTTAGTTAGCTCACCTGAGCAAAAGGCTCAGAAGGTGAGCTTGAAGAAAAACAATGCATTACGATAGCAATCCGTGTAATATAGTACATTTTTCAAACCTCAAACATGCAATTTTTCTGAAGAAAATTTGTGATATTTGTCTTACCTAAACTCCAAACATAGGTTTGGGGTTCTCGTTAGAACCGCCTCATTCTAATGAGTACCCACAATCTATGTCTTGGAGCAGAAATAAGGAAAATAATGTTTACCACCCGTAAACCCCAGTTTTTTCTATATAAAGTCTGGTCCAGAAAAATGTACACTTTATGTTTTCCAGTTCTGTGGTGTATTCCTTGCTCCCAAAAGATAACCCTTTTATAGAGGATATTTAGGGTGTCTTTATTTCACGGATTTGTTCATGTGATGGTACATCGTCCGCCGTCGGCCGTCGACACTTTAAAACATCGTCTTCTCAGAAACCTCGGGACTAACTAATGGCTCGAACACCTTTGGGACCATGAAAATCTGTTCGAGACAGGGGTAGTTCGAGCCACTTAGGCTACTGTCAGGAGGCATAACGAGATACTTTTAGACATCTTTTCGGTGTTCTATAATGAATATGTATGCTGTGTGTACTCATTAGAATCGCCTCATCGAGGCGATTCTAATGAGTACACACAGCATGCATTTGCAAGATAAAAGACTAAATTCTCCTTAATTATCCCCCACTATTTCTTATGTGGAGGATTTCGCTGGGGGCTCAAGAATGGGTTCAACTCATCCATGGTAAACGAGCCATCTGTGTTCGAGCCATCGAAGTTCTACTGTATATGAACAACATCTATGCCTCACTGTAACAAAATTTCATTGATCAGTCCTGGCCATATGACCAAGGCGGCAGCCATGCCCATATACAGTAACAACCCATTAAAATCTTTTACTGCAGAACCGTAGACCAGATGATCTTGAAAATCGGCAGGCATCTTTAGGGACTTAGGTCCAACAAAAGTTAATTAAATGATGGCCCTTGCTTGACCTTGACCTATTTTGCGGCAGCGTCATATTTGGTCGCTAAGGCGTTTGAATGGGAAGAAGGTAAAACGTTGCAGTTATACAAAAAAATTGTAGTTTTTGAAATGAAATTAGGTCTTAAAATTACGAGGGCAAGTCAATAAGTAACCAGCCTGTTCTATTTCCAATTGACCGAACCAACAACGATTTTCATGCCTTGTTCCAATACATGTTTTAGTCATTAGGGCAAAATTGCACCTTTATCGTGTCATTAACTCATAAGACATGACTATCGATGCAAAAGCAAGCTCTTCGTCAAAAGTTGAGTATCGTGCTGTAATTCGGTACTTGTATTTGAAAGGGAAAACAGGTCAGGAAATAATTTGCGAGTTGACAAATGTTTATGTTAAGTTAAATTTGGTGTTGGGGAATTCAAACTCGGTAGATCGTCTTCAGAAGTCGAAACCAGATCTGGATGCCATCAGATGCCAACGATGAAGACATTTGTATCAAAGTACGGTATCTGGCGTATTAAGGTGGAAGATATAGCGGCGTTCCATTAATTTTACTTGATCACTTGGGTATGCGCAAGCTAACAGCCCGTTGGGTCCCAAAATCCTTTAGCGACGAGCAAAAGGCAACCAGCGCATTAGTATGCAGTGCATTGTTGAAGCGGTTAAGGTCAAAGGAAGATGAATTTCTTTCACGTCTGGTGACTGTAGATGAGACCTGGTCCATTATTAAGAGCCAGAGAACAAAATTCAAAGTCGCCAGTGGGTAGGACCGAGGTCTGCGAGGCCAAAGAAGTTCAAAACGCAACCCTCTGCTGGCAAGGTGATGACAACTGTATTTTGGTACGCACAAGGCGTTATTATGTTGGACTGTCTAGCAACGAAAAGTACAATAACAGGTGTGTATTATGCGAATTTGCTCGACCAACTGAGAACTGCGATCCGTGAAAAAAACGCCGAGGTAAACTCCACACTTGCAAAATTGCAATGGATGCTGCGGAATGGGTACGAGCTAATCCCCCAGCCCCCGAGCCTATTCTCCAAACTTAGCTCCTAGCGACTATTTTGTATTCCCAAACACGAACAAAGGATATACGTGGACGTCATTTCGGGTCTAACGAAGCAGTCGTGGCGGCAGTTGAGATATGGGTCGGGGACAAGGATCCTGGCTTCTTCAGTTCTGTGGTGATGGCACTGGAACAGCGTTGGTCCAAGTGAATAATTCTAGAGGGCAATTCCATCGAAAAAGAAGGTCGATCTAACACTGCAATAAGTTAGGCTGTCTTTTATTAACTCGCCCTCGTATGAACCTATAAGAGTATCAAAGGTCATGGTCACTAGGATTGAATGTGCATCAAAATTTCATATAACCACAGAGTCAATTGAAGTCATGCTTCATAAACTAAAGTTTATATAACGGGTCCTGGCCACATGACAAAGCTGGCATCCATGCCCATATGTGGTAACATTCTTTAAAAATCTTCTCTAGAACAGTTAGTCAGTTGACCTATAAACGTGGCATATTTGAGCCCTGCAAAAATAATATAAATGACGATCCTTGGTTGACATTGACATAGTTTATGGCACTGTCGAATTTAGTCGCTTCGGCTTTTGAATGTATAAAAGGTACTGGTTCATTCAAACACACCAATTGTGGTTTACGAAATATATGAATATCAATGAATTTCAAAGATTAATGTCATTTAACCCTCGACCTCGGAATATTTATCTATGCCATACCCACTACTGATTATCAACCAATCAGATTACTTGATGCAAATTATTGCAACTAATTCATGAGCTGAATGACAAACAATGAAGATCCTGATCAGATGGCTTCTTCTGATCTGGATCTTCATTGATTGAAAGATAAGACATATCCGTGCTCAGCAGGACAAGGGTTAACGTTCTCTAGGATTGTATGTCCGTCAATATTTTAAAGGATTTCATCTTTGAAAATACTAGACCAGTTTATATTAAATTTTGTGTGAAGTCCAGGCAAGTGTGGTGATTTTATTTGAATAAACTGATCACATGGCAAAGATGGCTGCCACGGCCACATAATTACGGTATAAATCTGAAGAGATCCTTTTTCTCCAGTACGCTGAGGTGATTGCCATAAAACTTTGGCATGTAGTATCAGGTGATTGAGTTCTACCAAATTAGTTTATATAATGACCTAAGCTTAACCCTTCTCTTGCTGAATATTCAGTTTAGCCACACCGACTTCTGACTTTGAACCAATAAGATCACTTGATGTAATTTATTCCTACAAATTCATTAATTGAATGTCAAACAGTGTAGATCCTGATCAGATGGCTTCTTCAGAAGCCATCTGATCTGGATCTACACTGTTTCCAAAGATAGGGGTTGTCGTGAACAGCAGATTAAGAGTTAACGATGGCCAATTTCACGGCAAATATGGCCCCTTGGACTTTTGAATGGGATAAAATGTAATACAATGCATTTCTACCGAGAACGTAGTGAATGTATCAGTGCCTCAGGTGGGCGATCGATGCCCTTACGCCATAACGAATTAGTTTCAAAATTTAATGTTAGATTAAAACGTTTTTGCTTCATGGTCTATCAGCGATGTATGATGACTTAGAATAAAAATTACGAAACATTGCAGGTAAAACTGATTTTACTGAGAAAATTTATCACACGATATGAACGTATGGGTATATTCATTAGACCGGTTAACTCAATCAAATGATGGCGCTGACATATTTTAACAGCTTATTATGTCGTTTTTCAACTAATTGCTTAAACAACATAACATAACGTTTAAACAACTTGCATATTTTGGGTTCCTTCTTTCTAAGTCCTGTTTTAAGCTGTTCTTTATATTTTTGTCATTTCCTTTTTGATAAATATTGAAAAGAAAGTATTCAACGTAAAGAGTTCGTTTAAAAAGCCTAATGTGCCGTTTTAACGACTTATCATGCCGTTTGTTCAACTTAACAACATAATATCGGGTTTAAACAACGTTGTTTTTACTCTCTTTTTTCTATTTTTTTGTTTTAATTTCCGTTTTGTTTATTATTACTTTTATATGTTTTATTATTTACGGCCTTTCAAGACTATTTTACTTATTTCGCACCGATCAGTAATCGGAGGTGGGCGAAAACCGGAGAACGCGGAGAAAAACAAGCCACCTGACATATCGTTCCACATATTGGCTTCTGGCATGTGACCCGAGCAAGGCTCGAACCACAGCGATGAGAAACCTATTGATAATACCCACTAGGCCAAGGAAGCGCTTCTCCGTTTTGTAAATACATCGTTTTAGCTTTATTCATGTCTCGTTCAAACAATTGAGTTGTTCAAACATTAAGTTGTTTAGATTTCACTTCTTGTACGAGATATTGGAAAAGAAATGCCCCTTATCGTATAGTGTTAGGAAAATGGGAAAGTTTATCTATCCGAAATAAGGTTTCTCATCGGTGTCATACATTAACCCTAGGCACACAACGCTGACTCAACACTGATACAACATCCCACCAGCGTTGAGTGCCTACTGGGTTTGGCTTTTATGATAATAATAAAATGGAACGAAAAGGTAAAACCCAGGGGGCACACGTCGCCAGGGCAACGTCAAATCAACGTCGGTGCAACGTCATGACGTTGCACCGACGTTGATGTGACGTTGCATAAACGTCATTTGTTGCACCAACGTTGATATGACGTCACAATTTCGTCATGTGCCTGTTGGGAACCCACAAGCGCAGTAAAGAAGAAGAAGAGGAAGAACAAGTGGCAGGGTTTACATTGTTCTGAAATACGAGACCCAACTCTCAATAGGCACGTTACGTGTAAATGGCAGTCTAAAATGTTTTCCCTTCGTTGTTATAGGAGCGTTTTTACGGGAAAGAATTTGCTCCCGAAAGGATGTAGTCTCCATTTTGTAAGCGGCACTATCTTCACGTTAGCAAGTCCGTGGAGATGAGCACCTCTGTAAATATGTTCTGTAAAAGGGCTATCCTTTGGAAGAAAGGACTACAGAACTGGAAAATATGGAGTGCACATGGTTTCGGGCCAGACTAGCTAGTTTCGGCCAATTAGGCCTTATCAGTGACCCTAAGATATTTTCAAAATTCCACAATGGAATCAAAGATCCCAAAGGACAAGTTAAGTTAATATAAGATACACTATGATTTAGGGCAGGGAGACTTTTTACAACCGCCACTCATTCCCAAACATCAGCTGTAGTGACGTTAAATATGTTCTTTAAAAGGGCTATCCTTTAGAAGCAAGGAATACACCACAGAACTTGACAGTATGGAGTGTACGGGTTTTCTGGACCATGCTTGGTAGTTTCACCCAATTAGGTCTCATCAGTGACCCTCAAATATATTCAAAATTCCACATTCTACATAAGCCTCATTTTATATATCGAAAAGTGGGGTATAAATGTTTAGGCTAGAAGTTTTTGTGGGGTTTGGTTTTACGGCCCTTTCGAGATTACTACACTCGTATCGAGGCGATCGTTAATCAGAGATGGGCGAAAACCGGAGTACCCGGAGAAAAACGACCCGACCTTCCGTTGCAAAGCGGGCTTGAACCACAGCGGTGAGAGACCTAATGATTCAAAGTTAGCGTTCATGCCCACTAGGCCACTGAGGCCCGTCGTAGGCTAGAAATAAGGAAAAAATCATTTTTATTAATCTGAAAGATGCCATTTCAGCACACGTTTTTTTTTTTTGTTGTTTTTTTACTATCGTAATGGGAGCGACATTTTCTTTGGTTTGCGTTCCATTACGCAAACACGCCTATACAAATACATTGCAACCTTTGTCGCAGAAAAAAAAATGAAAATTTTATGATGAAAAATTGTGATATTTTTCTTATTTCTGCGCAAAATATAGATTGTGGGCACTCTTTAGAACCGCCTCATCGAGGCGTTTCTAACGAGTACCCACAATCTATATTTTTGAGCAGAAATAAGAAAAATAAGGTATACCCCCGGAAATCCCAGTTTTACTATATGAAAGTGGGGTTCAAGGGGGTCAAAATTATATAGGCGTGTTTTCGTGATGACTTTATTCTTTCCTTGTTGAAGCTGTGGATTTGCTCTTGTTTCTAAATTAACTTTTTGTATTTGGGATAGTGAAGCGTTATAGCTCAGTGGTTAGTGGACTTTCCTCTCATGCTGGAGCCCCCCCCCCCCTTTCCCTTCCCCCCATTTTGTTGTCCGAACACGCTTGCAGGGATGACTGTCATTAAGTGCACCGCCTAACCCCTTATGCAGGGAGTCATGCCTTGCCGCTACCGTAATTACATGCTTACTGTGTAGGCTTTCAACTGTCAATCTTGAGTATAGATAATGTAACCCGTCCGTTTCCCCACCTGGGGTGAAGGATAAAAGAAAGAAATAAAGAAAGAAAAACGGCCGCTATTCCTACTGAAACGACAAGACTACAGTGAAAATCCTTTGTAGTGACCAGATTAACCCTTATCTTGCTGTTCATGATAACCCCTATCTTTGCAAACAGTGTAGATCCAGATCAGATGGCTTCTGATCAGGATCTACACTGTTTGGCATTCAATTTATGAATTTGTAGCAATAAATTACATCAAGTAATTTGATTGGTTGATAGACAGAAATGGGTGTGGCTTAAATGAATATTCAGCACGATAAGGGGTTAAGTTAAGACTAATTCTGCTGTTACAACATATTTAAATGTTTCGGATATTGTTTTGCGTTTTCTACACACAGAGTCCACTTGTAAGAAACCAACTAAGACTATTCAAAAATGGCATAAAAGACCACATTTAAACAGTCCCAAAGGTGGTCTGAATATAGGGATTTTATTGCATTTAAAGTACCTATATACACTAGCTGTTTTAATGGGAGGGAAACTTAATTTTTTTTCCGATTGTATATTGCTGATAACAAAGTTTAACTGTTTCGTCGAAATTTCTTTTTACATCCTGTTGTAAACGGTGGGTTTGTAAAACTTCCTACATTGTTATAGGACTAAGAGCAGTGTAAGTATTAAATGCCTAGCTATGTCTAGGTTATTGTTATAATTTCTTCCAAATGCCCAAAATTAAGACACATGCTGCTTAAAAGGCCAGCTTTTAATGTCTCAGTGATTATTCTTTGTGTTTTCTACACCCAATGGCCTCCAGACTAAATGGCCACTTTTGAACAGTCCCGAAGGTGATCCTTATATAGAATTTTTACTGTATATTGTATTTTCACCACCTTACCTAGCCTAGTTTTAAGATATTCACTTTACCGAAAAGCATACTGATCTTCAGTTCAGGCACACATGCATTAACGTAACAAGTCCGCCCGTGCATTGATACCCCTCTAAACCCGCTTTATTTTATATAAGTCCTGTTTGAAAATTTCCATTTCTTAAATATTACGAAAACACGCCTATCCAATTACATTAGGGGATGGATAACTGTTTTGAAAATTGTCATTTGGGAAGGTAAATTGGCGGTTTTACGGTCTGAAATTTCGTTTCACGCCGACACGCTACAAACACAGTTTCGTATCATTTTTCTGCTCAAAATAAGGAAAATGTAGTTTATCTCTGTAAACACTAGTTTTACTATATAAATGTTGGGTTAAAGAGGGTCATAATTATACAGGCGTGTTTTCGTTATGGTGTAGAACGTCGACAAGCCATGAAACAGGCGAACTATGCTGTCCAGTGACGATACATGTTCTAATTTTTGCTCAAAACAAAAAACCGCCTCGTCCAGTCGGTTCTAACGAACACCTAAAACGTACGTTTGGAATATAAGTAAGGTAAAACTAGGATTTTTCATCTGATAAAAATAAATATTCTCAAGCCCATGATAACCTCAATTCTCGTAAAATTTAAAAATTGTTCACGCAAGGAGTCTAAAAAGTGCGGCAGCCGGAATGGCTAAAAGCATAGTCTGATCAGACAGGAGCAGTCTGATCTGGGTCTGCACTGTTTGCTTAGGCCTGTTTGTCCCAACACTTAGGATCATTACGGCATAGACTTATAATTTTTTGTGTATAGCAAGGTTGGAAACTTTTGTCACTTTCATTTTCCCCCAGTGTGTCGGAAATCATAAAGTACTTTCGCTCAATCCATATATTCCTAGCATTCAAAAATGAGACATTGGCAAACAGTGAAGAACCTGATTAGACTTAGAAGGACACATGAACACCAGTGCTATAGATAAGAATTTGGTCCAATGAGTATTTTATCCCCTGCTTTAAATCTTAATAAAATAAATGCCCACTTGTAATACTTAACTTTTCCCGAACCAAACTTACGAGCGGCACCCAAAATTCTGTGTGGGGTAAAAAAATAATCTGTTTCTGGTTTTCAGAGAAAATAATGGTTGGCATTCTGATCGTTGTTTTGAATAAATTTCGACATAATATCAAAGTCACAATCCGATAGCACGATCCACGCTGAAGGGTGGGGTAAGAGTGGAGGAGGGGTTGCTATAGTAAATGCATGATTAGTGATTTGGTTTTACATTATCTTTGAGCCTCAGGCGGTTTTATAGTTCTTACATGTAACATTGGGAGTATCGACATACTTTTCTTATTTCTGCACGAAAACATAGATTGTGGCTACTCATTAGAAGCGGAATACTCACAACATACAGTAGAACTTCGATGGCTCGAACACCGATGGCTCGTTTACCATGGTTGAGTCGAACACATTCTTGAGCCCCTCGGGAAGTCCTCTACATAAGAAATAGTGGGGGATAATAAAGGAGATTTTAGTATTTTATCTTGCAAATGTATGCTGTGTGTACTCATTAGAATCGCCTCGATGAGGCGATTCTAATGAGTACACACATCATACATATTCATTACAGGACACCGAAAATATGTCAAAAAGTACCTCGCTATGCCTCCTGGCAGTAAGCCTCTGTGGCTCGAACTACCCCTGTCTCGAACAGATTTTCGAGGTCCCAAAGGTGTTCGAGCCATTGAAGTTCGACTGTATGTTTTCGTGCAGAAAGAAGAAAGGATGAAAAAGTGACTTATCTGGAGCTATGATGTAACCACAACCAATAGTTTGTTATACCTCACCGTCACGTAGTGACGAGGTGAGCTTTTGGGATCACATTTTTAGCTCACCTGAGCCGAAGGCTCATGTGAGGTATTAGTATACCACGAGCCGGCGTCCGTCGTCCGTCGTCCGTCGTCCGTCGTCGTCGTCGTCCGTCGTCCACACTTTCAAAGAAGTATATCTCCGGAACCAGTGGGCCAATCTTGATCAAATTTCATGTGAAGCATTATCAGGTAGGGGGAAAGGCTGCATACTGTTTTCGGGCAGATCGGATTGGAACTCTGGTTGCCATGGCAACAAATAGCTCCCATAGACTTAACATAGGAAAAAGTTTGTCATCACTCTAGCTCCGTCAATTTTTTTCTGATTGTCTTCATTCTTGCAGATAACGAGGACAGGCATGAAATCTCGATCAAGTTCGATTTTGGGCTGAATCGGATTATTCACTCAGGAGTTACATGCCCTTGAGCGTTCTTAACATAGGAAAAAGCTTTTCATCACTCTAGCTCCGTCAATTTTTTTCTGATCGACTTCATTCTTGCAGATAACGAGGACAGGCATGGAATCTCGATCAAGTTCGATTTTGGGCTGAATCGGATTATTCACTCAGGAGTTACGTGCCCTTAAGCGTTGAAAAAATTGCCTATTGACTTAACATGGGGAGAATGTTGTCATCACCGTAGCTGCTTCAATTATTTTCAGATTGGCTTTATTCTTGCAGATAACCAGCACAGCCATGAAATCTCGGTCAAGTTCGATAACTGGCAGAATCGGATCATTCACTTAGGAGTTACCTGCCCTTGTGTGTTTTTGCATTAGGGTTAATGGGAATTTCAAAAATGTATATCTTAAAGACTACTTGGCCAACTTTGATCAAATTTCATGTGTTGCATTATTGGACAAGTGAAAGGGCTTCATTAGGTTTTCAGGCAGATCTGAGTGGACCTCTGGTTGCCATGGCAACATCTAGCTCCCATAGACTTCACATAGGAAAAAGCTTGTCATCACTCTAGCTCCGTCAATTTTTTTCTGATCGACTTCATTCTTGCAGATAACCAGTACAGGCATAAAATCTCGGTCAAGTTCGATTTTGGGCCGAATCAGATAATTCACTCAAGAGTTACGACCCCTTGATCGCCTGAAAAATTGCCTATCGACTTAACATGGGGAAAATGTTGTCATCACTGTAGCTGCTTCAATTTTGTTCGGATTGGCTTCATTCTTACAGATAACCAGCACAGTCATGAAATCTCGGTCAAGTTCGATAACTGGCAGAATCGGATCATACACTTAGGAGTTACCTGCCCTTGTGCATTTTTGCATAAGGGTTAATGTGAATTTCAAAAATGTATATCTTGAAGACTACTTGGCCGACTTTGATCAAATTTCATGTGTAACATTATTGGGCAAGTGGAAAGACTGCATAAGGTTTTCATGCAGATCTGAGTGGAACTCTGGTTACCATAGCAACATATAGCTCCCATAGACTTAACATAGGAAAAAGCTTGTCATCACTCTAGCTCCGTCAATTTTTTCTGATCGACTTCATTCTTGCAGATAATAAGGACAGGCATAAAATCTTGGTTAAGTTCGATTTTGGGCAGAATCGGAATATTGACCTCGCAGTTACTTGACCTTGAGCGACAAAAAATTTTCCCATAGACTTAACATAGGTAAAATGTTGTGACTACGATAGCGACTTGAATTTTTTTCAGATCAGCTACAAACTTGCAGGTAACGAGGACAGACATAAAATCACGGTTAAGTTCGATTTTGGGCCGAATCGGAGTATTTGCCTTGGAGTTACCTGCCCTTGAGCATAAAAAATACGTTGTGACCACGATAGCAACTTTATTTTTATTCAGATCAGCCTCAAACTTGCAGGTAACGAGGACAAGCATAAAATCCCGGTTAAGTTCGATTTTGGGCCGAATCGGAATATTAACCTCGGAGTTACGTGACCTTGAGCGACAAAAAATTTGCCCATAGACTTAACATAGGGAAAATGTTGTGACTACGATAGCGACTTGAATTTTTTCAGATCAGCTTCAAACTTGCAGGTAACGAGGACAGACATAAAATCTCGGTTAAGTTAGATTTTGGGCCGAATCGGATTATTTGCCTTGGAGTTACCTGCCCTTGAGCATAAAAAAATACGTTGTGACCACGATAGTAACTTTATTTTTATTCAGATCAGCTTCAAACTTGCAGGTAACGTGGACAGGCATAAAATCTCAGTTAAGTTCGAATCGGAATATTGACCTCGGAGTTACATGACCTTGAGCGACAAAAAATTTGCCCATAGACTTTACATAGGGAAAATGTTGTGACTACGATAGCGACTTGAATTTTTTTTCAGATCAGCTTCAAACTTGCAGGTAACGAGGACAGACATAAAATCTCGGTTAAGTTCGATTTTGGGCCGAATCGGATTATTTGCCTTGGAGCTACATGCCCTTGAGCATAAAAAAATACGTTGTGACCACGATAGTAACTTTATTTTTATTCATATCAGCTTCAAACTTGCAAGTAACGAGGACAGGCATAAAATCTCGCTTAAGTTCAATTTTGGGCCGAATCGGAATATTGACCTCGGAGTTACGTGACCTTGAGCGTCAAAAAATTTGCCCATAGACTTAATAAGGGAAAATGTTGCGACTACGATAGCGACTTGAATTTTTTCAGATCAGCTTCAAACTTGCAGGTAACGAGGACAGACATAAAATCTCGGTTAAGTTCGATTTTGGGCCGAATCGGAATATTTGCCTTGGAGTTACCTGCCCTTGAGCATAAAAAAATACGTTGTGACCACGATAGCAACTTTATTTTTATTCATATCAGCTTCAAACTTGCAGGTAACGAGGACAGGCATAAAATCTCGGTTAAGTTCGATTTTGGGCCGAATCGGAATATTGACCTCGGAGTTACGTGACCTTGAGAGACAAAAAAATTTGCCCATAGACTTAACGTAGGGAAAATGTTGTGACAGAAATAGCGACTTGAATTTTTAGCTCACCTGAGCCAAAGGCTCCAGTGAGCTGATAGTATACCAAGGCTCTGGAGTCCGTCGTCTGTCGTCCGTCCATCCGTCGTCCACACTTTCAATGAAGCATATCTCAGAAGGCAGTCGACCAATCTTGTTTAAATTTTATGTGTAGCACCATTGGGCAAGGGGAAAGGCTGCATTAGGTTTTGGAGCTAGTCTGGTTCATGTGTTCCTTCATTCTTCTTTCTCTCCATATAGAGATAATAGACCAATGTTAAATTTTTATTCAAAGATTTCTCAGGAACTATAAAAGCTAGAAGCATCAAATATGGTATTCAATAGAATAATGATGACTTATTTTGTGTAAGAGACATTGGGCTTTCTCAGCTTATTTGTTCATCTTTTCTTTCATTCTTCTTTCTCTCCATTTTGACCAATGTTAAATTTTCGTCAAAGATTTCTCAGGAACTATAGAAGCTAGAAGTCTCAAACTTGGAATGCAATGCAATAATGATGACTTATATCCTGTAAGGGTCAATGGGCTGGATTCTATTAGCAGATTTAGTAGTCAAGTCTGTGAATTGTTAAAACTTAAGTTCCTCAGGTGAGCGGTTTAGGCTCATTGAGCCTCTTGTTGTCCGTCGTGCGTGCATCCGTGCGTGCGTCCGTGCGTCCGTAAACACTTTCTTCAAACGATATTTGGTATGAAGCTTCATCTAGTGGACCCCTACCAAGATTGTTCTAATTATAGTGCTGGGGCCCAAAAATGCCCCCGCCCGGGACCCTTTGGTTTTACATAGGCTTATTTAGGGAAAATCTTTAAACATCTTCTCTGAAACCGCAAGGCCCAGGTCTTTGATATTTGGTATGAAGCTTCATCTAGTGGACCTCTACCAAGACCTCTTCCTGGGCCAAAAATCCCCCCGCTCCGTGGCCCTTTGGTTTTACATACACTTATTTAGGGAAAATCTTTAAAAATTTTCTTCTCTGAAACCACATGGCCTAGACCTTTGATATTTGGTATGAAGCTTCATCTAGTGGACCTCTACCAACATTGTTCAAATTATAACCCTTTGGTTTTACATAGACTTATATAGGGAAAATCTTTAAAAATCTTCTTCTGTGAAACCACAAGTCCTAGGTCTTTGATATTTGGTGTGAAATTCCATCTAGTGGACCTCTATCAATATTGTGCAAATAATAGCCCTGGGGCCAAAAATGTCCCCGCCCCGAGACCCTTTGGTTTTACATATATAGGGAAATCTTTAAAATGCTTCTTCTCTGAAACTGCAAGGCCCAGGTCTTTGATATTTGGTATGGAACTTCATCTAGTGGACCTCTACCAATATTGTTCAAATTATAGCCCTCGGGCCACAAATGCCCCCGCCCGGGCCCTTTGGTTTTACATAGACTTATATAGGGAAAATTTTTGGAAATCTTCTTCTCTGAAACAGCAAGGCCCAGGTCTATGATATTTGGTGTGGAGCTTCATCTAGGGACCTCTATCAAGACTGTTTAATTATAGCCTTGGGGCCAAATAATGCCCCCGCCCAGGGGCCATTTGGTTTTGCATAGGCTTATCGCTGACCGTTCCACTGACCCTTCTAAGGCGGTTCTTCTGTCGCGGTTTATTTTTGTTATGGTTTGTCTTTGGGTGTTTGTGTTGCTTTATTTTGGATAGCCTATTGACCATTTTGGGGGAAAGTAACTGTCCTTTTGGCTTTCCGCTATTGATGTTTCCATTAGTTATGTTGTTTCATGTTTGTGATTCTTTCCCTTTGGTGTCTCTGATTGGAGCTGTGGGTTGATTGAATCGATTCCTGATCATTGCCTCCACTTCTGTTTTGTAGGGAATATCTTTGAAAAAATCTTCTTCCCAGAAACTGAAAGGCCCAGGTCTTTGATATTCGGTGAGTAGCTTCATCTAGTGGACATTTGCCAAGATTGTTCAAATTATAGCCTTTGTTGATATTTGGTATGAAGCTTTTTAGACCTCCCCAAAACATTATGCAAATTATAGCCCTGGGGCCAATAATGACCCTCCCCGAGGCTCACTTGTTACTCTATGGATCTTGTGAGCGACCCAGGGCCATCATGGTCCTCTTGTTTTTCTGTATAAACAAAATAGCGTTTACAAGGGTATTTATCATACCGATTTCTTAACGCGGTGTGATACGTAACTTTTGTCTAGGTGTATGGAATAGATTTAATGTATCGGTCAGTATCAGTATCGAAATCAGATGAGCAATCATCATGCTTGTAAACTTTAGGAAGGAGTGCTACATTATGTTTTATCATTGAAAGTTTGATATGTTGCAATCGCATATTACGAGTGGCATAATGGGACGTTGACTCAATGTTTAAATAACAATAAAGTGGATACCACATTGAATCAACGTTGAAATACAATATATACATACACGAGATAGGCGGTGCCCTAACATCTGATATTACGAGAACCGGGCCCAACAGGCACAAAACGTTGACTCAGTGTTGAAACAACGATGGAGTTGTCGGCCCCCGCCCATCGAGGCTTGAAGAAATATATGGGCTGCATGATGCTTCCACGCAGAGCTGAAACCGACCAGCACACAAGTACTGGTAAACCGCTTAGAGGATCTAAGCCTGCCCAGGAAAAGTGGTGCGAGTCGGCCCGTCCATGCTTATAAACCCTATTGGTTTCATTGGGCGGCAGGGCTTGAGATGTCATTTCATCTCAATGTCGGGTAAAAGGCCCACAAAATTGGAAGCAGCGTCTCCAAAATGACCTTTACAGTGTTGACGGGAACGTTAAACCTCAAATCAAACAAACGATGGAGTTGATACAACGTTGAATCGACTTTGAAACTACGTTTTCAACTCTGTTCCATTGTTGCTTATACGTCGTGTGCCTGATGGGTTAATACGCATGAGGTTGGTGGTGTCACCTAAAACCTGCTGTTACGAGAAACGGGTATAACTGGCTCTGCCAAGCAAGCGTAGAACGTCGTCTCAACGTTGAAGTAACGATAAAGTTGACACAACTTGGAATAAACGATGAAACCGTTTAAACATTGTTTCAGCATTAGCGTCGATTTGAGTATAAACAGATGAAGTAGGTGATATTTACGAGAAATTAGCCTGCGGGCATACTCGGCTGAAGACTGCCAGATATGAACATAACGTGACTAAACTTTGAAACGACGTTGAAGTTGGCTCTCTGTTGAATCAACGGAGGGTCCCTGATGGGCATATACACAGGAGGTAGTGATGTCCTAAAACACGCTATACAACTAGCATAATTGTAAGAAGACTATAGGCAGACACAAAACGTTGAATCAACGTTGAAACTACGATGAAGTTGACCTAACGTTAAATAACACATTTAGTACCAGAAACCTCATAACGGGGTTTTGGCAAACAGTGCAGGCCCAGATAAGACGCCACAGAACGCGGTGTCTGATCAGGGCCTCCACCGTTTACTAAAAATTCAGCTATTTTCCAAATCAATTTTGAAGAAAACACAAATTTTGAAATGAATCCCTGCTACGTCGCGTTTACTAACGGTGGAATATTGACATTTTTGTAAAAAGGCCGAGCATTTTATCTCTTTTCCGCAACGAGTTTAATAAATTCAATTATACATGAGCACTCATGTAAGATCCTCTATATATGGTCAAAGTGCAATTGCAAAATCACCAATGGAACTATGACACATTGTTCGGGTAGTTCGAGACCTGGGGATTATTTATAGAGCCAGACCAGCAGACAAACTTGAAATAATTAAGGTATATCTTTTCGATGTACTTTAAAATATGGCGTGAAACCTTTAAAATCCTCATCGACGTATTTTACCAAATAATGTCTGGAATAATTTAAACAACCTAACAATATATGGGATGAAGATGTCTCGAACTCAGATGGCTCATTTACCATGGATGAGTCGAACCCTTTCTTAAGTCCCTGGGGAATTCCTCCAGATACGAAATTGTAAGGGACGGGTTAGGAAGTTTTGCAAATGTATGCTGTGTATGCTGTGTGTACTCATTAGAATCATCTCTATGACATAATTCTAATGAGTAAACTAACATATATTTATAGTATTGATTATGTGAATGTTTCTAGGAATATATACCTTTTAACCTATAGTTTGTATTTACTTCATACTTCCCTCTTTATAAAAATCTTCAGAAAATATGCCAACCAATTACCATTAGTATAGACCAAGATCAGACACCAAAGAAAGCGACGTCTGATCGGGGTCTACATGTTTTGCTTAGTGCCTGGAAGTGTTTGTAAAACTTACAACAAACGAAACAAGTTTGACAACCATGAAAATGGATCTGTCTAAATCTGTTATGTGCAATATCCTATTGTGTCATATGTGGGTAAAGTGTTTCTCATCCCCGTTTACATCACGAAAACACGCCTATTTGATTTTGACCCCCTCGAACCCCACTTTTATATAGTAAAACTGGGGTTTGCAGGGGTAAACCTTATTTTTCTTATTTCTGCTCTAAAATATAGATTGTGGGTACTCGTTAGAACCGCCTCGATGAGGCGGTTCTAACGAGTATCTACAATCTATATTGTGAGCAGAAATAAGAAAAATATCAATTTTTCATCTTAAAATTTTCATTTTTTTCTGCGATAAAGGTTACAATGTATTTGTATAGGCGTGTTTTCGTAATGATTTGGAATAACCTGTCGCATTGTATTGTGCATGCTTAAAAGTACAATAAAATTCCTATATTAAGACCACCATTGGGACTGCTTATTTGGTGTTTTGAACAGTCCCAAAGGTGCGCCCTGACCAGAGGACATTGTAGGCAAAAACACAAAGAAAAATTAAGTGTACCCTTCAAAATAAGCTTTTTAATGCAGAATTGGTCCTTATTTTTAGGTGGTCTAAATAGCGGAATTTCACTGTATTTCGCATTGCAGTGCAGCCAATTGTAGAATAGTGTACTGTTAAGTAGAGCAGTGTGAGAGCAGTGCAACACAGTACAGTTTAGTGTGTAATATATACTCAGAGGCAATAAAAAGTATACAGTTTTTGATTTAGAATATCGGGTCTTGTATTGCTGTCTGTAATAAAATATGACTGTCTGTTTTCCCCAAACGTCCAAGTTTGTAAATCTCCAATTCTTTTCCTCGTAGCACTCATCCATGATGGAGTTATTGCCCTTAATTGAAAATCAATATTTCCAATAAAATCTCATGTTGTACACGCCATTTAAATCAATGCACACCGTTAAAGACATGTACGAATGTTCATCGACAAGACCACATCATTACTTTGCCACCAAACCCAAACAAACAGCTTCAAACTCAGTTGGAATTTCTGCCTGCTCCGGATTATCTTCCTTTCAATTAAAATCATATAGAATTAAATGAGTCTTTTTCTCAAATCGTGTAAGAGATATGCATTTGAAACTTTCGCATAATTGTGATTTTGCTCGGCATCTTTATGCTTACTCCATAGTAAATTCTCCAAAATTGCATAATGAAAAGTTAATCTTCAATACAAATCCCATAGAAACACAATGCATTTCAATAAAGAAAGAAAGTAAAAAGCGAAAATGCCATTTTCTTGGAGAGAAGATGATGCACTTTACCTTGTGTTTAGTTTCAATATGCGACACATTCTTACCAATCAGTTGCCCGTCTTTGAATTTGTTGCATGAAAAAAATCATTTATTGAATAACCCTTATTCGAAACACATGTTGAAAGGGAAGCTACTCAAGAAAAAATATTGGCTCAGACCCGGGTCCATTTCAAGTGACGCAATTTCATTATCCTTTAATTAATTTTAACGGAAAATCTGTGCTTCAGCTGAAGTGCACGACCCGCCGGATGCTTTTAGCTTTATGAGTGTTACCATATATTGGTATGGCGGCCATTTTGGTCATGTGACCTGAACCTAAAATGGTTCCCCCAATAAATGCGCCTTATCGTAAGGAGCAAAAATATATCTTATACTTTAGTACTGTGTTCTGAATCGTTTGCAGGATAAAATGCATTCTCACTTTTCCAATACAAAAGCATATGTGTCAAAGTTTGACGTAGGCACAAAGAAGGTCAAGGTCAACCCAGGGTCACCATTTCAGCACTTTACGATGGGCCTACGTCCCAGATACTATTTATCAAGTTTCGTGGAAATCTGCCCAGTGGTTCTGGAGAAGACTATTTTTGAAGGGTTTTTACCACATATGGCTTGGCGGCCAGTTTGGTCATGTGACCTGGACCCCATGAGCAAAGTTTGGTTTCTCCCATCCCAGAGAGGCTCCATATGAAATTTGACTTCAATCGGCCCAACGGTTTCGGAGGAGAAGCAGTTCGAAATTTTTCACATTTTTCGTCTCGGCGAGGCTATACTAAATGGAATGTAATATTTCGCAAGTTCATTTGTCAGATCTTATTGATAGCTATCAGTATGCCAAAAATTGTTTAAATATTCCAAGCGGTTAAGTCACTATCGATTTTTTCACAAACCGGTTACGGACGGACAGACAGACAGACCATATATGGCTTGGCGGCCATTTTGGTCATGTGACCTGGACCCCATGAGCAAATTTTGGTTTCCCCCATCCCATAGAGGCTCCACATGAAATTTGACTTCAATCGGCCCAACGGTTTCCGAGGAGAAGCAGTTCGAAAATTTTCACATTTTTCGCCTCGGCGAGGCTATACTAAATGGAATGTAATATTTCGCAAGTTCATTTGTCAGATCTTATTGATATCTATCAGTATGCCAAAAATTGTTTAAATATTCCAAGCGGTTAAGTCACTATCACCAATTTTCACAAACTGGTTACGGACGGACAGACTGACAGACTGACACGGTGATTTTAGGGCACCCTAGAAAATCAACCGACTTCAGTCGGTCGCTTTTTCTGCGGGTCGTGCAATACTGCAAATTATGCGGAAGTGATTGTTCTTATTTATGATGCCTCATATGTATGTGGAGAGGGAGACATTGGGACGCAAATCGGCATTCAGTTACCTGTATACTTACTTTTGCCTCTCAGTATACTACATGTATAATGTATGTTTTCTACTCTTATTCTGTACCTATTCTGATCTGACTTATTCTTATTCTGTTCTAATCTGTGATTTGCCCACGTCTATTCTATTCTGCTTTTGTTCTGTGTCGTTGTTTTCTGTTCTAATCTATTCTAGTCTTGTCTCATCCATTTTTTTTTTTTTTTTTTTTTGCAACGGTTATGTACATATAGTAAATATATGGTTAGTGTATTTGATAGTGCGTAAAACAATAATCGGTGGGATTTAAACATTTTTATAAGGGAAAGCGTTCTGCAGACACAAAACGGGTATGCGACGTCGTATCAACGTCTATGCAACGTCGCGGCATTGCATCAACGTTGATGTGACGTTGCCAAGACGTCTGTGTCCAGTGTGAGCAAGCTCTTATAAAATTGCCGTGTCGAGTTGATTATGGCAATCGAAATTAATGTTTAAAGTCTCACACGGAAGTATTTTATATATTTTGTTTCCTGGCTAGAGAAACATGATTTATCTGTCCTTCAGGTCTTATGCCCGACCTGTTAGAGAGAAGGCCGACTGTAGAAGGCACATCATGTAATCCAGTGCTCTGTGAGCCCGTTAAGTTCCTGATCAGGGCTCGGGTGCTCAAAATTAACGATGTCGTTAGTTAACGTATAGTTAAACATTTGATTGTTTATGACATATGCTAATATTTTTGCTGGAAAAATGCGAATAGCTTTTGCAAAGATCTGCGCGGCCCATACATGGTGGACTTACGAGTCGTACATATAAAGATTAATATTATCGGGAAAGTCAAGTGCGGGAATTCTAGTTCTGTCATGAATTTTTGTTTGTTTTATTTGAGGTTTAACGTCCCCGTAAACACTGTAAAGGTCATTTTGGAGACGTTGCTTCCAATTTTGTGGGACTTTTACCCGACATTGAGATGAAATGACTTCTCAAGCCCTGCCGCCCAATGAAACCAATAGGGTTTATTAGCATGGACGGACCGTCCATGCACCTCCCACCGCGGTTCCTGGACAGGCTTAGATCCTCTAAGCGGTTTACCAGTACTAGTGTGCGGGCCGGATTCAGCTCTGCGTGGAAGCATCATGCAGCCCATATATTTCTTCAAGCCCCTATGGGCGGGGGCTTCAGTTCTGTCATGAAAACGCAGGTCGTGTATATTGTGTTTGAACCGTTACATTTCGGCTGTATTCACCTTATTTGCATTATCTGTTGGTTCCTAGTCTGAAGGTTATCAGTGTTGGAAAAACAGGTAACCAGACCCCCCTGACCTTAAAAGGTCAGGGGGGTCTGGCTGGGAGCCAGCAAATAATGCAAATATGGTGTATGATCGACCAGTTGAGTGGGCGTTCAATGGTTAAGTTACATGTCCTTTATATCTTAATCGATTAGATTTTTAAGGTCAAAGATTATGCGAGCTACCCTTGAAAATTTATCGTGTTTAAACAAGATTCTTCCTGCATATTTGTACTTTTCTCCTATACCTTACCTGATTTTTTTTTTTTTTTTTTTTTGGTTTGGGTTTTACGGCCCTTTTAAGATTATTTCACTCATATCGAGCCAATCGTTTATCAGAGGTGGGCGAAAACCAGAGTACCCGGAGAAAAAACACCTGACCTTCCGTTGCAGAACTTGGCGTCTCACACACCTTACCTGAATACATTATGTTAACAAGTGCGTGAAATTAACACCATATCGAACTTCTGTGAACTTGATGTCGCACCTGCCCCCCCCCCACCCCCCTCAACCCAATACCAGCCCCACCCCACCACCCCATCCCAACCCACCCAACCCGAATCCGACCAAAGTAATGTTTGTTTCAGGTAGGGGCTGGCCTCAGAAGCTTAGTTGAATGCGCGTCTGACTGGTGATCAAGAAGACGCGGGTTCGATACCTGTTGGGGTCGGCAACATTCTTTAGTGGAGATTGATCAAGAAATTTCTCTCCCTTCCGCTGATTCAAGAAGGGAAGTTGTCAGTTTCTGACGAAAGAATGTGCACTGTACTGGTTAACCGCTTACCGCATATGTATACGCCTGCCCAGGAAAGTGTAGATAGGTAAGCTGACCGGCTCAAATATGACCTAAAATAGTGTTGACTGGGACGTTAAACTCCAATACAAACAAACAAATTGTTTCAGGTAGAAGGAATAAATATAGGAATTTCATTGAAAGCACATGCATAGTCTTATATGTTGCATAAAAATCTGCAAACTTTTACAACTGGTAAAAAAATTGTGGATTATACACTATCGTTTCTTTTTTAATAGCTCACCATGAGCACGAAGTGCTCATGGTAAGCTATTGTGATCGGTATATCAGTCTGTCGTGCGACGTGTGGCGTCCACAATTTGCTTTAAATGCTAACTCCTCCTTAACCCTTGAGCCAATTTAACAAAAAAAAAACTTAATAGGAATATTGCTTAGGTGACCCTCTACAAAAATAGCTAAAATCGTTCCGCTCCGCTGAACAAGCCGGCCACCAGAGCTAAAAATAGAAAAAGCTTTAAACGACAACTACTCCTGTACCTTTATGCCAATTTCTTGCAAACTTTATAAGAATGTTGCTTAGGTGACCTTCAACCAATATAGCTAAAGCGGTTCCGTTCCGTTAAACAAAATGGCCGCCAGAGCTAAAAATAGAAAATTCTTTAAATGACAACTCCTCCTGTACAATTGGGCCAAATTAATTTAAACTTCATAGGAATGTTGCTAAAATAGCTAAAACGGTATTGCTCTGATGAGCAAAATGGCCACCATAGCTAAAAGTAGCAAAACATTGCAATTTAACTTCAAACGCAAACTCCTCTTCAGCCCTTGGGCCAATTTGATTCAAACTTCACAGGAATGTTGCCAAAGTGACTCCCTACCAAATAGCTAAATTCATTCTGCTCTGACAAACAAGATGACCACCAGAGCTAAAAATAGAAAAAAAATTAAACAACAACTCCTCCTGTACCCTTGGACAAATTTTATTCAAACTTCATAGGAATGTTGCTTAGTTGACCATCTACCAAAATAGCTGAATAGGTTCTGCTCTGATGATCAAAATGGCCACAAAAAACAACAACAGAAAAACCATCGTAAATTTGCTTCCAACACGAAATCCTCATTAACCCTTGAGCCAATTTGATTCAAACTTCACAGGAATGTTATGTAGACGACTCCCTATAAAAATCATTATGATCATTCCTTTCTGACTAACAAGATGGCCACCAGAGCTAAAAATAGATAAAATTCTTCAAACGACTACTCCTCCTTTAGTCTTTGGCCAATTTCATTCAAACTTAATAGGAATGATGCTTAGGTGACCCACTACTAAACTGGCTAAAAAGTTTTCGCTCGGATGAGCAAAATGGCCACTATAGCTTAAAATAGGAAAACATTGTAAATTTGCGTCAAAACGCGAACTCCTCCTCATCCCTTTTGCCAATTTGATTCAAACTTCACAATAATGTTATTTAGGTTCATCCCTACCAAAATAGCGAAAATCCTTCCAATCTGAAAAACAAGATGGCCACCAGAGCTAGAAATAGAAAACAAATATTTGAACAACAACTCCTCCTGTACCCTTGGGCAAATTTCGTTCAAGCTACAGAGTAATGTTGCTTAGATTGCCCTGTATCATATTAGCTAAATTGATCCCGCTCCGCTGAACAAAATGGCCAACAGAGCTAAAAATAATAATAAAAAAAACATTATAAATTTGCTTCAAACGCAAACTTCTCCTAAACTCTTTGGCCAATTTGATCTTAACTTCACAGGAATGTTGCCCCGGTGAATCTCTACCAAAATAGTTAAAATCATTCGGTTCTGATAAACAAGATGGTCTATGGGGCTAAAAATCGTTACAAAGTCGAGATTGCAGCACTGAGCGAGACCCGCCTTGTAGAGGAAGGGCAAATAAAAGCAGTTGGTGCTGGCTACACTTTCTTTTGGAGTGGACGCAAACATGAAGAGCGATGGGAAGCACGAGTGGACTTCACATCAAATCACACCTTGTCAGCAAGCTCTCAGGACTTCCAAATGCATAAATGCCCACCTGATGACGCTGAGACTACCCTTATCTGGTAAGAGGCATGCACGATGCTTCCTCGCAGAGCGTAATCCGGCCCGCACATTAGTACTGGTAAACCGCTTAGAGGATCTAAGCCTGTCCACGAACCGCGGTGCGAGGCGGACCGTCAATGCTAATAAACCCTATTGGTTTCATTGGGCGACAGGGCTTGAGATGTCTTTTCATCTCAATGTCGGGTAAAAGTCCCACAAAATTGGGAGCAACGTCTCAAAATCACCTATACAGTGTTGACGGGGACGTTAAACATCAAATCAAGCAAAAAACAAAGCAACCATTGTAAGTGCCTATGCACCCACAATGACCACCCCCGATGAGGTCAAAGACAAGTGCTATGATTATTTGAACTCTGTGATTTCTGCTACAACCCGGGAGTCAAATTTATCATCCTTGGAAACTCCAATGCTAGAGTGGCCACAGACCACCAAACCTGGGAAGGATTGATTGGGAATGAAGGAATAGTAAAGTACAATAGCAGAGTGTGCAGAGCATGAGCTTCTGTTCACCAACACAGTCTTCCGTCTGCCAATTCGCGTGCATCCTCGCTCCAAATACTGGCATCTCATTGATTATGTCATAGTTAGAAGGATGGACAGACAGGATGCAAGAGTGACAAAGACTTGTGTAGTGTGGACTGCTGGACAGGTCAGAGGCTTGTTGTTAGCCAACTCGAACTGTGCATCCAGCCTGCGTGGCGAGCACAAAGCAAAACATTGCCCAAGAAACCGGATGTCTCTAAACTGAAACAAGAAGCCTCCGTGGTGCAGTGGTTACGCTACTCGCCTTGTAAACCAGGGATCGCAGGATCGATCCGGGCTTCTCCAGACTTTCGGATGAGTCTTTAAACCGAGGTCCCGTCTCCGTATAAACTGTTGGTGGGACGTAAAACTAAAACTCACTCACTCACTCACTCTAAACTGAAACAAGACAGCATGAGGTTAGCCTTCACTCATGGCATCTGCAGCAGACTAGATGCAATGCAATTCTGTACAGCTGATTCAGAAGAGAACTGGACAGTCTTCAGATACACTGTTCACTCTTCAGCATTGGATTCCCTAGGTCCAGTATCTCGCAAACATCAATATTGGTTTGACTGGAATGATGAATAAGTCCAGGGACTCCTTGAAGAGAAGCACAGGGCATACCTCAGTGATACCAGCTCAGTATATAAATGCAAGACAGTTCAAACAAGACTCAGAGACATGCAAGACTCCTGGCTAAGCAACAAGGCTGATAAAATCCAGTCCTTTGCAGACAGAAAGGATATGCAGTAGGTCTTCCATGCACTAAATACTGTTTAAGGTCCTCCGAGCGCGGGAACCACTCCTCTCCTCAGTGCAGATGGAACTAGTCTTCTGACTGACAAAGAGGTTATCTTGTAAAGATGAGCTGTTCACTTTGATAGTGGTCTTATAGGCCATCCTCTATCAATGGTGATGCTATCAACATATTAACACAGGTTGAATGTAATCTGCTGCTTGACAAGTTCCCAACCGTTATCTGCTGTGATTTACAAAGCAGGAGGTACTTCAGTTGCGACGAAGATGACAGAGTTATTTCACATTATGTGGAGAAAAGAAGCCACTCCTCAAAAATTCAAGGATACGTCAATTATCCACCTATTCAATCGGCAAGGTCGCCCTCAGATCTATGACAGTCACCGTAGCGTCACTTTGGTGTCAATTGCTGGGAAAGTCCTTGCAAGAGTCTTATTTTACCGACTGAATGAACACCTTGGGCAGTCAGGGATTCTGCCAGAAAACCAGAGTGGGTTTAGGTAAGATAGAGGAACAATTGACATGAACTTCACAGCAAGGCAGCTGCAAGAGAAATGCCAGGAACAGAACTTGAACCTATACATGGCCTTTGTTGACTCCACCAAAGCATTTGACACAATCAGTCGTGAGTGAGTGTTTGAGTTTTACCTCTCACCAACAGCTAAGGTAATACGGAGACGGGACCTCGGTTAAAAGACTCGCACGATAGTTTGAAGAAGTCCGGTATCCATCCTGTGACCCTACGTTTACAAGGCGAGTAGCATAACCACTACACCACGGAGGCTTCTGCAGTAAGCCAAGATCATGGTGAAGTTTGGATGTCCAACTAAGTTCCTAGCAATGGTAGGTCAGTTCCACGATGGTATGCTTTTACGGCTCCAAAATTATGGTGAGTTTTTTTCAGATCCATTCCCTGTGACAAAAGGAGTCAAGCAAAGTTGCATGTTAGTCCCACCTATGTTCAGCACAATATCCATACTTCATTGAACGTTAAAATAAATACCATGTACATTCATTTCTTAAATGTTTTCAGCCGCTTAAATGTTTTCTAAAATGTTTTCAGTGGCATTTCAGCAGCACGGGCAGTCCGAGTCACCGTGCGAGTTCATCGTAGCGCCAGATCATTACGCAAACACGCCAAAACAAACACATTGCCACCTTTATCGCCGAAAAAATGACAATTTTATTATGAAAAATTGTGATTTTTTTTCTTATTTCTGCTCAAAATATAGATATATAGATTGTGGGCACTCGTTAGAACCGCCTCGATGAGGCGGTTCTAACGAGTACCCACAATCTAGTAAATATGTTCAGTAATGATGGAGATATTACAAAACGTCCAAGTTTTTGCACAACGACGACGCAGACGACGCCAGAGCTATGACAATACCTTGTCGTTTTCTTCGAAAACAGCCGAGCTAATAAAGTTGCTTTAAACTTTATTTTAATTGCTTCAATGGCATGTATATACAACAGACAAATATATACTATACAGGATTTGACATTAAACCAAAGGCTTGTGCAGTGGCCATCTCCTAATAAAGTTTATCCCTGTAAACGCCAGTTTTACCATATAAACGTGGGGGTGCAAAGGGATTTGAATCATATGAGCCCCGTCAAGCGATTTTGGTACTTAGCGCCTATGCGAGCAGCGAAGGTTCAGGCGAGCCTGCGCATCCGCGCAGTCTCGCCAGAACCTCCGCTGCTCGCTCATACAAGCAGTGAATCAAGAGGAACCTTCAGACAGAGAGCCGTATCTCTGGCCCCTATGAATGGCTGGGCTTGCGCAGTTAAAATTTGTCATGACGGAATGCTCGAAGACACAAAATCGCTTGGCGGGGCTCATATAGGCGTGTTTTCGTGACGTAAAATCGTCTCAGTGAGGAGACTACATCATTTAAGAGGCGATTCTAATGTGTAAACACTACTATCATTTCCATGATAAAAATAAGGAAATGCAACTCTCCGTAAATAATCCCTGAAATGTTGCTATGTGGAGTTGTAGAAAAAAAAAAAGCTTGTGTTTTCGTTCCTGAAACCATATTGGAATACGAACCGGATCGACCCAGATAAACCCAAGCATCGTGCCTCTCTCAGGAGACCAAGATTTGTTTGTTTGATTCGAGGTTTAACGTACCCGTCAACACTGTAAAGGTCATTCTGGAGACGTTGTTTCCAATTTTGTGGGACTTTGCCCCCACATTGAGATGAAATTACATCTCAAGCTCTGTCGCCCAATGAAACCAATAAGGTTTATAAGCATTGACGGTCTGACTCGCACCGCTTTGCCTGGGCAGGCTTAGATCCTCTGAGCAGTTTACCAGTACTCTTGTGAGGGTCAGTTTTAGCTCTTCAAGCCCCGATGGACGGGGGCGAAGGGGGGGGGGGGGGCGGCGAAGGAGACCAAGAAGCATGACATACAGCAATGTAAATACAGTTCCTCAAAAAGGCTGTCTACTCTCAAGAGAAAAAGGTAGAACTTCGTTGATAAGGGAGTCAAAACTGTTTTTAGAATTGCCTCCCCCGGAAGTAAATACATTTTCCTTAACCCGTTTTGTACCAGAAACCCCGAACCGGGTACCCTGTCAAACAGTGCAGGCCCAGATCAGACGCCGCGTCTGATCAGGGCCTCAACTGTTTGCGTAATGTTCAGTCATTTTCAAAACCAAGTTTGATGAAAAAACAGCCTGACACCCCTATTTTCTAAAATGGACTCATGCTCTATATAAGAAGGAAAATTCCATTTGGTACAAAAAGGGCTAAGTGTAATTATTTCGCGTATATTTCAGATACACATTCTAAAACAGCCACCTAATTACCATGTCTCAGCCACAGTACCAACAAGGACCGCCGCCAGGTAGGTCGCCATGACACATGAGCCGCAATCAGTTAAATTGTTCCAGTTGACCATTAGCTATGGATATGCAGTAAAATTCTGCTATCAAGACCACCTAAAATTAAGACTAATTTTGCTTTTAAAAGCTTTTTGAGTTTTCAGCAACCCTTCCTTTGTGTTTTCACACCTAGTGTATCCTATTAAAAAACTACTTCGAGACTTTTCGAACGTGGTCTTAAGACCACTTTTGAACAGTCTCAAAGGTGGTCTTGATATAGGAATTTTGCTATGAGTGCCACCTCAAGTAAATATGTGCCTTAAGATATAGGCGCTCAAATCAGGACACAGGCTTCTTTGTTTACTCAGACTAGCCTGCGTGACACGGGCTTCCATGTTTATTTGTTTAAGGTTTAACGTCCCCTTCTACAAAGTAAAGGTCATTTTGGAATTGTGGAGACGTTGCTTCCAATTTTGTCGGACTTTACCCGACATTTAGATGAAATGACGTCTCAAGCTCTGTCACCCAATGAAACCAATAAGTTTATAAGCATGGACGGTCCGCCTCTCACCGCGGTTCCTGGACAGACTTAGGTACTCTTACCAGTACTAGTGTGCGGACGGTTCCAGCTCTGCGCGGAAGCATCATGCAGCCCATCTATTTCTTCAAGCCCCGATGGGCGGGGCGGGACGGGCTTCCGTGTATCCATGGAGAAGCTTTGGGTCAAAAGGCCCATGTTCAAAGTATCATAAGCTTAACGAGCACGTTAGTGGTCAAACTGTTAACTGTTCTAGCAAGTAATGTATCTAGTACAAAAGTATTTTTACTATTAAAGATGTGAGTAGCAAAGCTACTCATATTTTTACAGCAAAACATTAGCATATTTTTTCTTTCTTCGAATACTGACTACGCCCTCACGGGCATTCTCGGCAGGTGCACTTTACACACATGAAAGCCTACACATAATCATGTAATTACGGTAGGGATCTGTAACCTGCACAGGGGGTGGTTCTTCCTGCACATGGGGACTCCAAGTTAACGTCCCGATCCGAAGGACGGTGCACTTTGTGGCATTCATCCCTGTAAAATGATACCACTGAAGCATGTTCGGACACCGGGGGCCTTTAGCACCAGAGGCAAGTGCACTAACCACTGAGCTTTTGTTTGATATCAATCGTATACTGGTATATAAAATGCGTTTTAAAAGTCATATGATAAAATAGAATCTGGCATTCGTGCTCATGCATTATTGAATTTATTAAACTCGTTGAGGAAAAGGGATAAACGACCTCCAACAATCTATGTTTGTTGCAGACTTGAAAAAATTATTTTTATTATTATTGGTGTGAATCATTTCTGTGCGGAATAATTAGACTCCGCGGTTGCACAGAATGATCTCAGCCATTTCTGTACGGACTGATAAGACTGCGCGGTTGCACAGATTGGTCTGAGTCATTTCTGTGCGGATTGATTAGGTTGCGCTGTTGCATAGATTGGTCCATGTCATTTCTGTGCGAAACTGATTAGACAGTGCGTTGGCACAGATTGGTCCGAGTCATTGAGATGCGAAACCGATTAGACTGCACAGTTGCACAGATTGGTCTGCGTCATTTCTGTGCGAAACTGATTAGATTGTGCGTTAGCGCAGATTGGTCCGAGTCACTGCTATGCGAAACTGATTAGACTGCGCGGTTGTACAGATTGGTCTGAGTGATTTCTGTGCGAAACTGATTAGACTGCGCGATAGCACAGATCGGTCCGAGTCTGACTGCGCGGTTGCTAAGATTGGTCTGAGTCATTTCTTTTGCAGACAGATTAGACTGCGCGGTTGCTGAGATTTGTCTGAGTCATTTTTGTGCAAACTGATTAGTCTGCGCGGTTGCTAAGATTGGTCTGAGTCATTTCTTTGCAGACTGATTAGACTGCGCGCTTGCTGACATTTGTCTGAGTCAATTCTGTGCGAAACTGATTAGACTGCGCGATAGCACAGATCGGTCAGAGTTATTTCTGTGCGTAACTGATTAGACTGCGCAATTGCACAGATTGGTTTGAGTTATTTCTGTGCAGACTGATTAGACTGCGCATTTTCACAGATTGGTTTGAGTTATTTCTGTGCAGACTGATTAGATTGTACGGTAGCACAGATTGATATGAGTCAATTCTGTGCGTAACTGATTAGACTGCGCGTTAGCACAGATTGGTCGGGGTCATTTCTGTGCGGACTGATTAGACTGCGCGGTAGCACAGATTCTGTGCGAAAATGATTGGACTGCGTGGTTGCACAGATTGGTCTGAGTCATTTCTGTGCGAACTGATTAGACTGCGCGGTTACACAGATTTCTGTGCGAAACCGATTAGACTGCGCAGTTGCAAAGATTGGTCTGAGTTATATCTCAGCACAGATTGGTTGGAGTCATTTATGTGCGGACTGATTAGACTACGCGGTAGCACAGATTGGTCGGAGTCATTTATGTAGGGACTGATTAGACTGCGCGGTACCACAGATTGATCTGAGTCATTTCTGTGCGGTCTGATTAGACTGCGCGGTTTCACAGATTGATCTGAGTCATTTCTGTGCGGTCTGATTAGACTGCGCGGTACCACAGATTGATCTGAGTCATTTCTTTGCGGTCTGATTAGACTGCGCGGTTTCACAGATTGATCTGAGTCATTTCTGTGCGGTCTGATTAGACTGCGCGGTACCACAGATTGATCTGAGTCATTTCTGTGCGGTCTGATTAGACTGCGCGGTAGCACAGATTGATCTGAGTCATTTCTGTGCGGTCTGATTAGACTGCGCGGTACCACAGATTGATCTGAGTCATTTCTGTGCGGTCTGATTAGACTGCGCGGTAGCACAGATTGATCTGTGTCATTTCTGTGCGGACTGATTAGACTGCGCGTTAGCACAGATTGATCTGAGTCATTTCTGTGCGGACTGATTAGACTGCGCGGTAGCACAGATTGATCTGAGTCATTTCTGTGCGGACTGATTAGACTGCGCGGTAGCACAGATTGATCTGTGTCATTTCTGTGCGGTCTGATTAGACTGCGCGGTAGTAGACTGCGCGGTACCACAGATTGATCTGAGTCATTTCTGTGCGGTCTGATTAGACTGCGCGGTTTCACAGATTGATCTTAGTCATTTCTGTGCGAAAGGGGTTAGACTGCGCGGTTGCACAGATACTGTTTGTTTGATTTGAGGTTTAACGTCCCCATCAACACTATAAAGGTCATTTTGGAGACGTTGCTTCCAATTTTGTGGGACTTTTACCCGACATTGAGATCAAATGACATCTCAAGCCCTGTCGCCATATGAAACCAATAGGGTTTATTAGCATGGACGGTCCGCCTCATACCGCGGTTCCTGGACAGGCTTAGATCCTCTAAGCGGTTTACCAGTACTAGTTTGCGGGCCGGATTCAGCTCTGCGTGGAAGCATCATGCAGCCCATATATTTATTCAAGCCCCTATGGGCGGGGGCCTTGCACAGATACTGTGCGGACTGATTAGACTGCGCGGTTGCACAGATTGGTCTGAGTCATTTCTGTGCGAAACTGATAAGACTGTGCGTTGTAAAGATTGCTCTGAGTCATTTCTGTGTGAAACTGATTGGACTGCGCGGTTGCACTGGGTCATTTCTTTGCGGAACTGATTAGACTGTGCGTTGTATAGATTGCTCTGAGTCATTTCTGTGTGAAACTAATTAGACTGTGCGGTTGCACAGATCGGTCTGAGTCATTTCTGTGTGAAAATGATTACACTGCGCGTTAGCCTAATACATTTGAGGAATAATATTTTGCATTTGCAAGAGCTACATGGTCTTACTTTTTTCAGCAAGAAAACCAAAATTATACTATAATATTATTAATCAAGTAATTTCGTATTGACCTTCGTCCGAGGGCTATGCAGCTGACCGAGGACCTGTAGCTGGGTTAATACGAAATTACTTGATTAATGACAATTTTATTAATTGGTACATGATCATTGATTGTTTGACCTCACTTGACCTCAGTTAATATTGGTTGACCTGGTGTTAATACCAGGTCAACCAATATTAACTGAGGTCAAGTGAGGTCAAAAAATCAATAATCATGTTTTTTAATTGTGTCAATTAATAAAATTGTCATTAATCAAGTAATTTCGCATTGACCCAGTTACAGGTCCTCGGTCAGCTGCATTGGCCCGAGGCCCAAGGCCTAGGCCAATGCAGCAGACCTTGGACCTATACCTGGGCCAATACGAAATTACTTGATTAATAACCTTATAGTACAGTTATTATTTTGACCACTAACTAGCCCATTCAATTAACAATGACGTAAAGAACGTAACGGGATATTGCGCTTGCCTGTCTGTCTGGAGTTTAAAGGCCCAGTCAACACGTTTTAGGTTATGCACAGCCGGTCAGTGTCCTACTTATACATACGCGATTAACAAGTACAGTACTCATTCTTTCGCCGCTCTTCTGGAATCAGCAGAGGAGAGAGAGTGAATGAACCTTTAAAAAAAAAACAAGATCAGTCGCGGAGAATAAATGGTGTTGGCCCGGCAAGTGTCGAACCCACTACCTGCTGATCACTCGTCGGACGCGCATACGACGGAGCTACCGAAGCCGGCTATCTCAAACGTTCATAGAACGAAATTTTTAATGTATTATTATAATTGTCAAACAGTTTTCAGGAAGCCGAAACGGCAGGTTTCATAGACTTGGTTTATAGGATCATGAGAGCCATGTCAAGTAGATGTGCAGGCCGACTTTATTTTTGAAAATATTTGAGGGTCACTGATGAAGCCTTCTTTGTCGAAACTAGCTAGTCTGGCCAAAAGCAGAACATTTTACAATATTCTGTTTTATGTTGCTGTCCTTGCTACAAAAGGATCACCTTTTCCTACAGCAGATTTAACTGAACTATGTGTACAGATTGTGTTAAGAGCACGGGAAGTCCTCTTGCATTGATAATTGTATTCTCATTTTTCTAGCCCTATGGAAAAATGATTTTATTGTAGAATTTTGAAAATATCGCAGGACACTGATGAGGCCTGATTGGCGAAACTAGCTTATCTGGCGAGGAAAAACTTCAACCTTTCACAAATTTCAGATCTATTGTTCATCCTTGCTTCCAATGGATTAGCATAGAACATAATTGACTTCACTACAGCTGATGTAAAGGGCACGTGTGATGGCCTTAAAAGTCTCCCTACCCTTCATCATAGTGTACATTATATTTTCTAATACTTTAGAATCACTGATTCCATTGTGGAATTTTGAAAATATTTAAGAAATATTTACGGGTCACTAATTAGGGCTGATTGGAAAACTAGCTAGTCTGAACAAAAAAAAATCTTGGAACATCTGTTGACACAACACGTTCAAATTTTGATGGCTTCATTTCATTGTGATTTGATGTTTCATTCAATATTGCCGTTCACCCTGTCAATCAACTGCAAGCCAAGAATAAATTTAAAGCACAACTTGTTGCACTTATATACTGAACGTATACGAATTTATTCATTCACTAGGCTAACATTAGTTAACAACAAGTGGGGCAATTCTCATTAGCATGTATACATGTCATGGCAATGTATAAATATAACAGGAGCACAACAGGTGCATTCTACAGACAGTTGAAGGGAAGAAGAATGAAAAGTGACAGCAATTATGAACACCAACGTCTCCAAAATGACCTTTACAGTGTTGACGGGGACGTTAAACATCAAATCAAACAAACAAAACAAACAAAAACGTCTACTATACCACGCGGTCAATATAATAGGCGACATCACTTCCCAGTGGGTAGATACCTGTACAGGTAGTTATAAAAATAGCCATGCACTACGAGAACACCATTCATTAGTGGCGTGGATATCACCAAATGGGAATTGGTTTCGTCCGGTTAGTTTATACTCGTGCAAAACATGCTGACCGCATTCAGTGTCTGTTCATTCATAAAGATGGGACTTAGAGAAATTGGTAAGTCATAACTAGTTTAGCTGTCCTCTATATAAACGGACAGTTTAATACGAAATATCAGGTTTTATACTATATTTCTGTATTATTTCAAATTATGTGCCGCCCCGCCCACCGGGGCTTGAAGAAATAGATGGGCTGCATGATGCCCCCCCCCCCCCCCCCCACGCAGAGCCAAAACCGACCGCACACGAGTACTGGCACACCGCTGAAAGGATCTAAGCCTGTCCAGGCAAAGCAGTGTGCGTTGGACCGCCCATGCTTATAAACCCTATTGGTTTCATTGGGCGACAGGGCTCGAGATGTCACCCCATCCCAATGGCGGGCAAAAGTGCCACCAAATTGGAGGCAACGTCTCCAAAAATGACCTGTAGTGTTGACGGGGACGTGAAACCTCAAATCAAACAATCAAACAAATTATGCACAGTGCATCGTACAGATCTAGCACACACTCGTGTGCCGGTTATTGCGTTGTTATTCTGTGACCCGAAAAGGCAGTGGTTTTCATAGCTTAATACGTATGGTCTCAGTTTTGCGTCCCTTCAACCACTACGGTCATACATAACTAATAGACGTGACATCGGTTTAGGGACTCGTCTAGAAGTCTATGAGAGAGAAAGAGTGAGAGAGAGAGAGAGAGCAGTGATAGTAGTAGTTGTTGTAACAGTATATATATGTGATTAGCGGTAACTGATGCAGATTTCATTTCATTTATCTGCCTACGCATGAGTGTGTGGTTATTCACACGCACTCACGCGCACGCACATGTAACCCGAGCTATTACCCATATGTAAACGATGTTAGTTAATGTTAGTTAATAACCAGTGCTTCAGCTGAAGTGCACGACCCGCCGGATGCTTTTAGCTTTATGAGTGTTACCATATATGGGTATGGCGGCCATTTTGGTCATGTGACCTGGACCTAAACGGTTCCCCCAATAAATGCGCCTTATCGTAAGGAGCAAAAATATATCTTATATTTTAGTACTGTATTCTGAATCGTTTGCAGGATAAAATGCATTCTCACTTTTCCAATACAAAAGCATATGTGTCAAAGTTTGACCTAGGCACAAAGAAAGTCAAGGTCAACCCAGGGTCACCATTTTAGCAATTTATGATGGGCCTACGTCCCAGATGCTATTTATCAAGTTTCGTGGAAATCTGCCCAGTGGTTCTGGAGAAGACTATATTTGAAGGGTTTTTACCATATATGGCTTGGCGGCCATTTTGGTCATGTGACCTGGACCCCATGAGCAAATTTTGGTTTCCCCCATCCCATTGAGGCTCCATATGAAATTTGACTTCAATCGGCCCAACGGTTTCCGAGAAGAAGCAGTTCGAAAATTTTCCCATTTTTCGCCTCGGCGTGGCTATACTAAATGGAATGTAATATTTCGCAATGTCATTGGTTAGATCTCATTGATATCTATCAGTATGCCAAAAATTGTTTAACTATTCAAAGCGGTTAAGTCACTATCACCAATTTTCACAAACGGGGCACGGACGGACAGACAGACAGACCATATATGGCTGGGCGGCCATTTTGGTCATGTGACCTGGAGCCCATGAGCAAAGTTTGGTTTCCCCCATCCCATAGAGGCTCCATATGAAATTTGACTTCAATCGGCCCAACGGTTTCCGAGGAGAAGTAGTTCGAAAATTTTCTCATTTTTCGCCTCGGCGAGGTAATACTAAATGGAGTATAATATTTCGCAAGTTCATTGGTTAGATCTCACTGATATCTATCAGTATGCCAAAAATTGTTTAAATATTCCAAGCGGTTAAGTCACTATCACCAATTTTCACAAACGGGTTACGGATTTTTCGCCTCGGCGAGGCTATACTAAAAGGAAAGTAATATTTCGCAAGTTCATTGGTTAGATCTCATTGATATCTATCAGTATGCCAAAAATTGTTTAAATATTCCAAGCGGTTAAGTCAATATCACCAATTTTCACAAACGGGTTACGGACGGACAGACAGACAGACCATATATGGCTTGGCGGCCATTTTGGTCATGTGACCTGGACACCATGAGCAAATTTTGGTTTCCCCAATCCCATAGAGGCTCCATATGAAATTTGACTTCAATCGGCCCTACGGTTTTCGAGGAGAAGCAGTTCGAAAATTTTCACATTTTTCGCCTCGGCGAGGCTACACTAAATGGCATGTAATATTTCACAATTTCTTTGGTTAGATCTCATTGATATCTATCAGTATGCCAAAAATTGTTTAAATATTCCAAGCGGTTAAGTCACTATCACCAATTTTCACAAACGGGGCACGGACGGACAGACAGACAGACCATATATGGCTTGGCGGCCATTTTGGTCATGTGACCTGGACCCCATGAGCAAAGTTTGGTTTCCCCCATCCCATAGAGGCTCCATATGAAATTTGACTTCAATCGGCCCAACGGTTTTCGAGGAGAAGCAGTTCGAAAATTTTCACATTTTTCGCCTCGGCGAGGCTATACTAAATGGAATGTAATATTTCGCAAGTTCATTGGTTAGATCTCATTGATATCTATCAGTATGCCAAAAATTGTTTAAATATTCCAAGCGGTTAAGTCAATATCACCAATTTTGACAAACGGGTTACGGATTTTTTTCGCCTCGGCGAGGCTATACTAAATAGAAAGTAATATTTCGCAAGTTCATTGGTAAGATCTCATTGATATCTATCAGTATGCCAAAATTGTTTTAATATTCCAAGAGGTTAAGTCACTATCACCAATTTTCACAAACGGGTTACGGACGGACAGACAGACAGACGACTTATGACTTGGTGGCCATTTTGGTAATGTGACCTGGACCCTATGAGAAAATTTCGGTTTCCCCCATCCCATAGAGGCTCCATATGAAATTTGACTTCAATCGGCCCAACGGTTTCCGAGGAGAAGCAGTTCGAAAATTTTCACATTTTTCGCCTCGGCGAGGCTATACTAAATGGAATGTAATATTTCGCAAGTTCATTGGTTAGATCCCATTGATATCTATCAGTATGCCAAAAAATGTATAAATATTCCAAGCGGTTAAGTCACTAACACCAATTTTCACAAACGGGTTACGGACGGACAGTCAGACTGACAGAATGACCGACTGACCGAATGACAGAATGACACGGTGATTTTAGGGCACTCTTAGAAAATCAACCGACTTCAGTCGGTCGATTTTTCTGCGGGTCGTGCAATCATTTGTTATTACACGTGTCCATACGCGTACATACGCGTATGAAACGCGTATGAATACCTTAGTAGACAGTTGGTGTCATCAGTCAAATGCGCCATTTATAATTCTATTAAACTGGCATAGTTTTCTCAGCTCAGTCTCGTTCTCTGAATTCATCAAACATTTGAACTTCTGTGTATTTGGTCTGTCATAGTAATGTTTGGAATGGAATTTTGATCTGGATGCTATAAAGTGTTCACAAGCTAGAATGTAGTGATATTCGTCGCCCAAATCTGTTCTGCAGAATGTACATTTGCGCTCTCGCATGGGTGTGCTATTCCATCTACCAACCTCTACAGGAAGTTTGGTATTTCTGGTTCTAAATCTCATCAAAAGTTTGCAATTTTTATTTGATAAACGAGTAATGTATTTGCTTTGCTCGAAAGTGTCTTTGAAAATCTTGTAATTTTTGGCGATTGACGCTATTTCGACAGCCGAATGCCAGTTTTGTAAGTATTGGTCGTTTAATTTCTGTTTTATAGCTAGTTGTAACCATTTTGGGTTGATGACATTTTGAGATTGCCATATCCCAGAGAAACCACATGAATCTAGGACAGTTTTAACATTTTCAATCTTTGGGGATTTACACTTATTAGATCTGTGCATGTTGTAAAGTAATGTGTACATCATGGATGACAGTCTGTTTGGTGGGTCCTGTTGCGAAACAACTTTAGACCAGAAAGAGATTACTTTAGTCTTGATGTCCAGGTTTAATGGTGTTAGGCCAAGTTCGCCATACACCATGAAAGTTGGTGTTGATTTTTTTTTAGGTTAAAAATGTGTTTTAAGAATTTGAGTTGGATACGTTCAATTATATCGCAGTTTCCGAACCCCCAGATTTCACTGCAGTAAAAAAGTATAGGTTTTATTGTCTTTTTAAAAAGGTCAACTTGTAGGTCGAAAGGGAGATTTAACACGCGGATTTTTCTCATCAGCGAGAATAACGCTTTATTAGCTTGTTCTGCTATGTACTTTTTCGCAGTATTAAAAGAGCCATTCATCGATAGATAGATGCCTAGATATTTGTATTCCTGTACTATCTCGAGTTTGGTATCATTAAAGTAAAATTGAATATTTGCGTTTGGTCTGCCGCGAGAAATTATTAGTACTTTTGTTTTCGAAGCGTTTACGTGTGTTTCCATTCATCGCAATAGTTTTTAAACACATTTAGCGCGTTCTGAAGTTCACCGGGGGTTTCACCGAAAATAACCGTATCATCAGCGTAAAGCATGATAAAGCGTTTAACGTACATGCTTAAATCTTCATCGTTAAATTCACAGGTCTGACCGGGTATACCGTGCTGTGTAAAGTAATTTTCTAAGTCATTAAGAGAGAGAAAAGAAATGGGGACATATTCTCTCCCTGGGACATATTCTCTCCCTGACGTACTCCGATTCTGCAGGGGGAAAAAGCCGATGTATTGCCAGAATATTTAACTCTCGATTTGATGTTTTGATAGAGGTTTTGAATTAATCGAAAGCATTTCCCATTGATGCCGTACGTTGTGAGCTTTTGCCATAAGCCAGTTCGCCAAACCGAATCAAATGCCTGCTTAAAGTCAACAAAAGTGCAGTACAACTTTTTGGATTTTGATTTCACAATTTCAACCAAGCTGTTGATAACAAAGAGATTATCAGCAGTAGAGTAGCCTTTCCGGAAGCCCATCTGACAACTGTTAATAATGTCATTTTTATGCCCCCAACTTTGAAAAAGTTGGAGGGGCATATTGCTTCTGCCTCGTTCGCCCGTTCGTCCGTTCGTCTGTTCGTCCGTTCGTCCGTTCGTCCGTTCGTCCGTCCGTTACGCTTTTGATGCATAGCATAACTAAAGAACCGTGTATGCTAGAATTTTGAAATTTCATATATGGATTCCTCATGGAAAATTAGCTGACACGTATTTTTTTTCTTGTCCGGATTATGCCCCTTTTAAGAGTTATTGCCCTTTGAAATTTTTTTAATAAAATTTTGTCAGCAAGATATCTCAAAAACTATTAGAGCTAGAGCCTTGAAAGTAAGTGAATATATTGGTGGTGATGAGAAGATGAACTGATTAACTTTTGACGAAATTCCGAAAAATACTTTGTGAGTTATGGCCCTTTGTCATTTTGGTAATTTGTGCCAATTGTAATGTATGCTAAAAGTGATGCAAAGCATATCTATAGAACCGTGTATGCTAGGGTTTTGAAATTTCATATATGGATTCCTCATGGAAAATTAGCTGACGCGTATTTTTTTTCTCGTCCGGATTATGCCCCTTTTAAGAGTTATTGCCCTTTGAAATCTTTTTAATAAAATCTTGTCAGCAAGATATCTCAAAAAGTATTGGAGCTAGAGCCTTGAAAGTTGGTGAATATATTCGTGGTGATGAGTAGATGAACTGATTAACTTTTGAAGAAATTCCGAAAAATACTTTGTGAGTTATGGCCCTTTGTCATTTTGGTAATTTGTGCCCATTGTAATGTATGCTAAAAGTGATGCATAGCATATCTTTAGAACCGTGTATGCTAGGGTTTTGAAATTTCTATATGGATTCCTCATGGAAAATTAGCTGACGCGTATTTTTTTCTCGTCCGGATTATGCCCCTTTTAAGAGTTATTGCCCTTTGAAATCTTTTTAATAAAATCTTGTCAGCAAGATATCTCAAAAAGTATTGGAGCTAGAGCCTTGAAAGTTGGTGAATATATTCGTGGTGATGAGTAGATGAACTGATTAACTTTTGAAGAAATTCCAAAAAATACTTTGTGAGTTATGGCCCTTTGTCATTTTGGTAATTTGTGCCCATTGTAATGTATGCTAAAAGTGATGCATAGCATATCTTTAGAACCGTGTATGCTAGGGTTTTGAAATTTCATATATGGATTCCTCATGGAAAATTAGCTGACGCGTATTTTTTTTCTCGTCCGGATTATGCCCCTTTTAAGAGTTATTGCCCTTTGAAATTTTTTTAATAAAATCTTGTCAGCAAGATATCTCAAAAACTATTAGAGCTAGAGCGTTGAAAGTTGGTGAATAGATTGGTGGTGATGAGTAGATGAACTGATTAACTTATGACAAAATTCCGAAAATTACTTTGTGAGTTATGGCCCTTTGTCATTTTAGTAATTTGTGAAAAACTTTGTCATCGTTCTGGCGCCTATATTTCATCACCAATTTCAATATAACTTCACACAAATGTTCCTTATAAAAAAATCTCGAGCGAGTTTGACTTTCAAGGTCATGACCTCAAGGTCAAGGTCACTGTGGCTATTTTTAGAAAAACTTTGTCATCGCTGTAGCGCCTACATTTCTTCACCAATTTCAATATAACTTCACACAAATGTTTCTTATGACAATAACTCAGCGAGTTCGACTTTCAAGGTCATGACCTCAAGGTCAAGGTCACTTGCTATTTTAAGAAAAACTTTGTCATCACTCTAGCGCCTACATTTCTTCACTGATTTCAATATCACTTCACACAAATGTGCCTTATGACAATATCTTGAGCGAGGTCGACTTTCAAGGTCATGACCTCAAGGTCAAGGTCACTGTGGCTATTTTTAGAAAAACTTTGTCATTGCTCTAGCGCCTACACTTCTTCACTTATTTCAATATAACTTCACACAAATGTTCCTTATGACAATATCTCGAGTGTGTTCGACTTTTAGGGTCATGACCTTAAGGTCAAGGTCACTGTAGCTATTTTTAGAAAAAATTTGTCATCGCTCTAGCGCCTACATTTCTTCACCGATTTCAATATAACTTCACAAAAATGTTCCTTATGACAATATCTGTAGCGAGTTCCACTTTCAAGGTCAAGGTCACTTTGGCTATTTTTAGAAAAACTTTGTCAATGCTCTAGCGCTTACATTTCTTCACCGATTTCAATATAACTTCACACAAATGTTCCTTATGACAATATCTCAAGCCATTTCAACTTTCAAGGTCAAGGTCACAATGGCTATTTTTAGAAAAACTTTGTCATCGCTCCAGCGCCTACATTTCTTCACTGATTTCAATATCACTTCACACAAATGATCCTTATGACAGTACCTCGAAAGAGTTCGACTTTCAAGGTCAAGGTCACTGTGGCTGTTTTTAGAAAAACTTTTTCATTGCTCTAGTGCTTACATTTTTTCACCAATTTCAAAATCGATTCACAAAAATGTTCCTTATGACAATATCTGTAGCGAGTTCCACTTTCAAGGTCAAGGTCACTTTGGCTATTTTTAGAAAAACTTTGTCAATGCTCTAGCGCTTACATTTCTTCACCGATTTCAATATAACTTCACACAAATGTTCCTTAAGACAATATCTCGAGCGATTTCGACTTTCAAGGTCAAGGTCACTGTGGTTTTTTTTTAGAAAAACTTTGTCATCGCCCTAGCGACTACATTTCTTCACTGATTTCAATATAACTTCACACAAATGTTCCTTATGACAATACCTCGAGTGAGTTTGACTTTCAAGGTCAAGGTCACTGTAGCTATTTTTAGAAAATCTTTGTCATCGCTCTAGTGCCTACATTTATTGATGGATGTTAATAGAACTTCACACAAATGTTTCTTATGGTAATATCTCGAGTTGCTTTGACTTTCAAGGTCATGACCTCAACGTCAAGGTCACTATGGCTATTTTTAGAAAAACTTTGTCATTGCTCTACCGCCTACATTTATGATTTTAATCTAACTTCACACAAAAGATGCTTATGATAATATCTTGAGCAAGATCTACTTCGCGGCCATGGCCTCAAGTCAAGGTCCCTATGACTATTTTTAGAGAAATATTGTCATCACTCTAGAACCTACATTTATGGATGGATTTTTAAACAAACTTTACACAAATGTTGCATATGATAATATCTCAAGCAAGTTGGACTTTTGCCATTTCAGTGTTTTCCACACACGAAGTTGTCTTGTGCGAGGGGATTTGTATCGCATGCGATGCCTTGTTTTTTTTAATAAAATCTTGTCAGCAAGTCCATATCTTGAGAACTATTAGAGCTTCATTAATCATTCTTGGTACAAACTTGCATCCAGGCATTGCAACTTCAACGCAAGCATCCATATCTGACATTGACCTATATTTCATGGTCCACTGACTTCGTGAATTATTGCGACCACCCTGACTTTCACCATTTCTCGAAAACTATTAAAACTTTTTAAATTATAATTGGTACAAACTTGCATCTAGGAATTGCAACTGCAACGCAAGCATCCATATTTGACTTTTACCCATATTTCATGGTTCACTGACTTTGTGAATTATTGCGACCACCCTGACTTTCTATCTAATGTAAGAGTCCATTTCTCAAGATCTATTAGAGCTTCATTAATTGTATTTGGTACAAGCTTGCATTTAGGAATTGAAACTTCAATGCAAGTATCCATTTCTGACCTTGACCTACATTTTATGGTTCACTGACTTTGTAAAATAGTGTGACAACCTTAACTTTCACCCTGATGTAAGAGTCTGTTTTTAAGAGTTTCATTGATGATACTTGGTACATGCTTGCAACTAGGAGTGAAATTTTTATGTAGGCATCCATGTTTGACCTTGACCTATATTTCATGGTTTGGTGACTTTGCGCCCCCACAGGCGCGGCATAGCCTTCAGGGGAATTCTTGTTGTATGTTTTTGAGTCTTTAACAATATTTGTTGAATATTTTGCCATCTAAGGACAAGCAAAGGTTGGGGGCATTGTGTTTTACAAACACCATTAATTTTCTAGTTTTCTGCGTATTTGTTCAACCTAGAATTGATTATCGATGTAAATAGTTTTCCTAGACAACTTAATAATGTTATCGGTCTGTAATTTTCCGGTTTCTTAATACCCCCCTTATTTTTATAAATCGGTAGGATTTCGCCAATGAGCCAACTTTCTGGTATAATTGCGTTATCAAATATAACATTGAACAAAGTAATATATGTTGGCATCATCAAATGTATCGATTCTTGTATATGTTCATTTAAAATTTGGTCTATACCTGTACATCTCAATTGTCAATCAAAATAAAAAAAGTACTTGCAACAATGCGACCAATAAGTGTACATGTCTTTAACAGTTTTAGAATGCTTTGATGAATGACATTTGCTTGTCAAACTAACTTGGTGCAAAGAGATTTATTGAAAAGTACTTCATATAGGAGTTTGAACAATATTGTGTTCTGTTGTGTATTCCTTGCTTTAAAGGATGATCTTTTCATAGATTATATTTTTTCCTTACTGCAGCTTGTAAATGTGTCGCGGCCGAAAAAAATGTCACCAGGCCTTCATTCTAGTGTTTATTATATTTTCTAGTCCTTTGGAAACAATGATCCCATTGTAGATTTTGAAAATCAATATTAGAGGACACTGAGGCGGTCTGACACGCCGGTACTAGCTACTCTGTGGGCATGTCCGAAGTCAAACACCGCTTTTTGAGGCCCAGCTTTTCTGTAAATGCGCTGAAGCGGGTTACAGTTTGATTCTGTATTTAATTTTCAGGCTACCAGACAGCGACGAGTAACGTCGTGGTTGTTCAACAACCAGGTACAATCATCACCGGTGGTTGTCGTGCGTGTGGGGTAAGTAAAATCACAATATATATGGGCAAGGCAAATATGTGTCTTACGCGCAGCCTGATCTGATTTTTCGCTTATGGCTGTGTTCATGCCCGGTGACCATCGCTTCTTTTTCGACGGGACAAATGCATTATGTTGTTTTTTTATTGAGGTTTAACGACCCCGTCAACACTACTTAGCGCATTTTTGGGACGTTGCTTCCAGTTTTGTGGTCTTTTACCCGAAATTGAGATGAAATGACATCGCAAACCCTACCGCCCTATGAAACCGCTAGGGTTTATATATGTGGAAGGTGGTACTCGCATCACTTTGTCTGGGCAAGCTTACATTACGTGAACAAGCCGGTGAAATGAAGACCCCCCCCCTATACCCCAATTTATATAGAGAAAACTGGGGTTTACGGGGGTATACACTATTTTTCTTATTTTTGCCCCAAAACATAGGCTGTGGGTACTCGTTAGAACCGCCTCATTGAGGCGGTTCTAACGAGCACCCACAACCTATGTTTACAGTATTTATAAGAAAAATAACAAGGATTCTCATCAGAAAAATAGCCATTTTGGAGATGTGAAAAATGCACTATGTCACACGGGTGTGTTACCGTAATGCTCATGTTCGGTGAGTTTCAGCTCAGCTTAATACACATTTTCGATTATGGTGAATGGATACACCTTCAGGGGAAACAACTCCTTCAATAGTATTTTTGTCTCCCATGTCAATAGGGGTCAACTCTTAAAGAAAAGAATTTGCCCCTGAAGAGCAAATTCGTTCCTTTAAGAGTAGACTCCTTTTTCAGCGAGAGAGGGCTTTTAGAAAAGCGAACAGGAAGTCCCGAAAGTTGTCACCCTTTGAAAAATGGAGGTGTTCTCATTCCCCTTAGCACTGCTTGAGTGACGGACAACCATCAGGCCCACTGTCCGTGTTATGAATGCCCCTCTAAACATCATTATATAAGATATCTCAAATTTTCATCAAGAAGAGTGCACTATGTTTCATGGGGGTGTAATCCTTATGCACTGTAAACTGTCATAAAAATACCCGGTGTGAGCAATTCCCATAGAGGCCCCTTTCACTTCTGAGTTGCTGAAATTAAGAAAACAAGCCCATACAAATATATTTTAATCTTTACCGCCGAAAACCTAAATTTTTAAGATGAAAAATTGTGTTGTTTTTCTAATTTTTGCTCAAAATATAGATTGGATCTTTAGAACCGCCTAATCGAGGCGGTTCTAACGAGTACTCACAGTCTGTATATTAGAACACACATAAGAAAAATAAGATATACCCCTGTAAACCCAAGTTTTACTATATAAAAGTGGGGTTCAAGTGGGGTCAAAATTATATCGACGTGTTTTCGTGATGTGAGATTTTCCATCTTTGAATTTGGACACATCCATTCTGTGAAATGAATCTAATCAATAATCATTTACAGGATGGCAAGCAGTGTAGATCCTGGTAAGATTGCTCATTATAAAACATCTCGTTAGGATCTTTAAGGTTTGCACAGGTATCTATATACCGGACCACAGGGCAGGAAGCATTACTGGCCTTTTAGGGTCAGCTGTTTATCAATTCACCCCTGCAAACATACTAACAGCAGATATTTCCCGCCTGACAATCGCTGACCATGAACGGTTATGTATAGCAACGCAGTTCTTCTCTCTGTGACATCAGTGAGCAAAGATTAACTGTAAAATCTGAACTGGGCTTGTGGAATTGGGCTTTGGTAAACTGTGTAGACCCACATCAGGCGCGACGTCTGATCAGGATCTACCCTGTTTACTTAGTTTACTTAATACTTTAAGTGTTAAACGAAAGAGTTCAAGTTCAGGAAAATGTTCCCAGCCAGCATTAAGACAATCGGCCCACCAGCGCTGTGAGTACGTTGAGCTTTGATGTTTTAGCTCACTTAAGCAAGAAGTGTTCATGGTGAGCTAGTCTGATCGGTCAATGTCCATCGTGCGTCGTGTGTTGTGCAGAGTCAACAATTGGCTTTAAATGCTAACTCCTCCTAAACCTTGCGCCAATTTCAATCCAACTTCATAGGAATTTTGCATAGGCGAACCTCTTCAAAAATATCTAAAATCATTCCGCTCCAATGAACAAGGTGGCCACTAGAGCTAAAAATAAATAAATAAATAAATAAATAAATAAATAAATAAATAAATAAATAAATAAATAAATAAACGACAACTCGTCAGATACCTTTCAGCCAATTTCATTCAAACTTCACCGGAAAATTGCTTGGGTGACCCTCTACCAAAATAACTTAAACGATTTCGCTCCAATGAACAAAATGGCCACCAGAGCTAAAATAGAAAAAAAAAAACATCAGTTATTTGCTTTTAATGCCAACTCCTTAACACTTGGGCCAATTTCAATAAGACTTCATAGGAATTTTTCTTAGGTGACCCTCCGCCAAAATAGCTAAAACCGTTTTGCTCCGATGAACAAATTGGCCACCGGAGCTAAAAGTAGAAAACAATCTTTAAACAACAACTTCTTCTAAACTCTTCTTCCAATTTCATTAAAACTTCATAGGATTGTTGCTTACCATACTAGCTAAACCCGTTCCGCCCGATGAACAAAATGGCGGCCAGAAAAATAGAAAAGCGTCAATAATTTGCTTTAAATGCCAACTCCTCCTCAACCCATGACCAATTTCATTTCAATTTCGTTATTATTTATCATTAAGACAGGAGTGTTGCTTAGCTAACCCTCTACCAAAATGGCTAAAATCGTTCTGCTCTGATGAACAGAATGACCTCCAGAGCTAAACAAAATCTTTAAACGACATCTCCTCCTAAACCTTTGGGCAAATTTCATTCAAATTCATAGGAAAGTGGCTAAGATGACTCTCTGTCAAAATAGCTTAAACGATCCTGCTTCAATGAGCAAAATGAGATAAATGGCCGCCAGAGCTAAAACTAGAAAAATCTTTGTATGTTAACATCTCCCAAACCATTGGGTTAATTTCATTCAACTTTAATAGGAATGTTGCTCAGGTGACCCTCTACCAAAATAGCTGAAACAGTTCAGATTTGATGACTAAAATGGCCACCGGAGCTAAATATAGAATATATCAACAATTTGATTTCCTTACCAACTCATCAACCCTTGGGCCAATTTCAATCACTAAGAATGTGAATGTTGAAATTAGCTACCAAAATAGCTAAAATCGTTTCGCTTTGATGAACAACATGGCCACCAGTGCTAAAATTAGAAAATTCTTTAATAGCAACTCCTCCTATACTCTTGTGCCAATTTCATTCAAACCTCACAGGAATGTTGCTTAGGTGATCCTATACTAAATTAGCTAAGTTCTTTGGCTTGGATGAATAAAATGGCCATCAAATTTAAAAATTGAAAATCAACAGCAATTTGCTTTTGATGCCAACTCCTCCTAAACCCTTGAGCCAATTTCAATCAAACATTATAGGAATGTTGCTTAGGTACCCTCTACCACAATAGCTAAAGTTCTTTGGCTCGGATGAACAAAATGGCCGCCAGAGCTAAAAATAGAAAACATGTTAACAATTTGATTTAAAAGCAAACTCCCCTTAACTTCATGGGCATAATGCTTATGTCACCCTTTACCGTACAAGGTACAATTGTTTTGCCTGCTCTGATGAACAAGATGGCCGCCAGAACTCTCAGAAGCTTTTTGACATCTTTGAAATCGGGTGAGCGAATCAGGGCCATCTTCATCCTCTTGTTTTAAATTCCAGGGTGGTGTGATCGAGGATAGTTTTACAGTTTGCGGGATCTGCCTGGCCATCTGGTTCTTCCCGATTGGTATATTGTGCTGCTTCCTACTGATGGAGAAGAGATGTTCAAACTGCGGTGTTACGTATTCTTAAACCTCGGTCGTGACCAAACCATAGAACAGAACTGAAGGACACAAAACTTTATAAATACAGAAAAATTCCGCTATTAAGACCACTTAAAATTAAGACTAAATCTACTTTTAAATTCTTATTGAGAAGGTTTAGGTTATTATTTCTTTGGGTTTGCCACACCCAGTGTCACTTAATAAGCGACCACCCTTGGCACTGTTCAAAAGTGGTCTTAAAGACCACTTTCGAGACCACTTTCGAACAGTCCCAAAGGTGGTCTCAGTATAGGAATTTTACTGTATAATTGAAATATATTTACATTCTCAGTGCTTTTGCAGAAAACCTGTTTACTATTGTGAAACAACGTTTCTAATACTTCAATAAAAACTTTGACTCGCGACGTCACATGATCATATAGAGACGTCAAAATAATGATCTTCACTGGCGCATGATATTGATTCACGTTGAAATAAAGTTTCTTTATTTTTGCATTTTTGTTTGTTTTGTTTTTGTTTTTGTCAAACAATTGACGGAAAATGATATCAATTTATCACATGACGTCGCGTCTGAGAGTGTAATAACGCCATGCAATATTTTCGATAATCCACTAGTGGATTAAATATGCAAATTAGGTAGATACGTCCCATAACGTTACATGTACGACGTCCTTAACGACGTCGCGTTTACTAATGGCGAAATATTGACATTTTAGTAAACAATCGTGAATAAAATGCGTTTTAAATGTCATATGATAATAGAGGATCTTACATGAGTGCCCATGTATTATTGAATTTATTAAACGAGTTGAGGAAAAGGGATAAAATGCGAGGCTTTCCTCAACGAGTTTAATAAATTCAATAATACACGAGCACGAATGCAAGATTCTATTTATCATATGATATTTTAAACGCGTTAATGGGCAAAATCCGTTAATTTTTAGCAGAGTTATTGCCCATTTCAGTATCTGAAAAATGGTTTTTGGCCTCTAATTCCCTTACTATATGGAATATCTGGATGAAACTTCACAGATATATCGAGGACTAAACGGTTCATATTGTGGCCAAGGACTGCTACTCTGGCTGTTCCAGTTCTTGAGTTATCTGCCCTTGACGTATTTAAAAAATGCATTTTAGACTGTAGTTCGTTTATCATTTACAATATCTTGCTGAAACTTCATAGATATGTAGTAGATGAATTGTTATATACTGTGGCAAAGGAACATGACTCTGGCTTTCCCAGCGATTGAGTTATCTGCCTTTGAAATATCTGAAAAATGGTTTTGGCCTCTAGTTCCCTTACTATATGGAATATCTCGATGTCCCTGTGAGAATGCCAAAAGATCACCCACAAACATCTTAATTTATGATTGGTTGCCATTTATGCTTAATCCTTTTGATTGAAGCCTAATCAACCTCACCCTTGGAATGTGCAGTAAAAGCCTAACCAAATAGATGCCAAAAATAAAGGCCCTTCTAAGTCGTTAACCAGTACTTAGTGCACATACTTCATGCCTGCCCTTTTTGGATCAGCGGAAGGAGCACAATGACCGTAGAAATTACTTCATGATCAGTCTTCACGAAAGAATATAGTCAGAAAGGCAGTACATCGAAAAACATGAAATTCTTACATGTACCACATAAAGATACATGTTCCACAGCCATTTAAGGTAAATACTTGCCTCCATAATTTTCTAATAATGTCAACTTATTGAGTTGCCTTCCCATCAAATGTCTGAAAAATGGATTTTTACATATGCTTCCTACATCTTCTAACAACTTCATCCACTCAAATTAAGACATTACACTTGCGGATCATATCTCTGCTATCCCCTTTCTAGTTATTTAGCCTTGATATATTTTCAAATAAGTTACATTGCTTAGCAGTGGCGGGGTATTATGCAGTGTCTGCGGTGCTTTTATTACACGATATTACCCACTGCTTATCAACGACGTCATTTGATAAAAATGTAATTAAGGTAGCATTGAAGTTTGATGAACAACATCAGGTTCCTAGCAAAGTAAGAAACAGGAGAAGAAGAAGAAGGAGGAGAAGAAGAAAAAATCATATCTGACACACAGCACATAGGATCAGCGACGGATGAATAAAACACCGCGGCAGTTCGGATCGTTGAGTGAAAGCAGCGATGTGGAGTTTCTTTGTGCTCCAAAGCCACTAAGCGGTTACAACCAAAACCTCCTCCATAGTTTCTTGTCTTTGAAAAATCTTTTACAAGCGGGTGTATAACCGACGGTTTTCTTTTGCTCCAGCATTCCTGTGTTCGCTCGATTTTTATGTTCTCGATGTTGCATCGATGTGTTAGAAATCCTCGATGCGGAATGAACAAATTAATTGTCTAAAGCACGGCAGAACCTAAAATCGATATAAGTCAACCTCAATCCTCACCCCAGTACAACAACTTTTTTACTTACCGTTCCAAGCCGGATCTTCTGTTGCGGTTTATTATTGTTGTAGTTCGTCTTTGGATGTGGGCCCCGTCAAGCGATTTTGGTACCTATCGACTAAGCGAGCAGCGAAGGTTCAGGCGAGCCTGCGCATCCGCGCAGTCTCGCCAGAATCTTCGCTGCTCGCTCATACAAGCAGTGAATCAAGAGGAACCTTCAGACAGAAAGCCATATCCCTGGCCCCTCTGAATGGCTGGACATGCGCAGTTAAAATTTGTCATGACGGAATGCTCGAAGACACAAATTCGCTTGGCAGGGCCCATGTATGTATGTATTGCTAAAATCTTTTGGCTTTCTGCTTCTGACGTTATCAGTATGGTGAAATTGTTTTATGTTTGTATTTCTTTCCCTTTGTGAATAATATCATAGCAATATAATGCTGTCTTCAATATCTGCGTGGCTGATGTTTTTCAGATCATTACGATAACACACCCATGCGACATAGTGCATTTTAACATCTCCAAAATGGTTACTTTTCTGATGAGAATCCGTGATATTTTTCTTATTTATACTCCAAAAATAGGTTTTGGGTGCTCGTTAGAACCGCCTCATTGAGGCGGTTCTAACGAGTACCCACAACCTATGTCTTGGAGAAGAAATAAGGAAAATAATTTTTACCCCTGTTAACCCCAGTTTTCTCTATATAAAGTGGGGTTTAGGGGGGGGGGGGGGCTTTATTTCACGTATGTGTTCACGTGATTGAAAATTGCAATATCATTTATTAATTATTATGTTCCAACTGAGTTCATGAGTAACTGTTGTGCCCCTCAGAAGCCTCCGTGGTGCAGTGGTTACGCTACTCGCCTTATAAACCAGGGATCGCAGGATCGACCCCGGGCTTCTCCAGACTTTGGAAGAGTCTTTAAAACCGAGGTCCCGTCTCCGTATGACCTTAGCTGTTGGTGGGACGTAAAACTCAAACACTCACTCACCTGTTGTGCCCGTCTCGATGATGCATTTCTAGTGAATACCTACAAACTAAGTTTGAAACAAAAATAACAAGAACGACTTACAAGAACGATTACCCTTTTATAGAACATTTATAACCTCGTAAAACCCAGTTTTCCTTACTTGAAGTGGAGGTTTTATATTGTCCAATACACGGACTTATTAGTGATGCAATCAAAATCGAATAATAAATCATAACAGTTTTCTGAGCATTGCCAATATACCTGTTATCTTTTCATTTTCAAGACGTATATGACAGACTGTTACTGGATATCGCCCCGACGACCAGAGGGCTATCATTCTGCAAAAGGATTTGTTTTGTTTGATTTGAGGTTTAACGTCCCCGTCAACACTGTAAAGGTAATTTTGGAGACGTCGCTTCTAATTTTGGGGGACTTTTACCCGACATTGAGATGAAATGACATCTCAAGCCCTGCCGCCAAATGAAACCAATAGGGTTTATAAGCATGGACGGTCCGACACTCGCACCGCTTTGCATGGACAGGCTTAGATCCTCTAAGCGGTTTACCAGTACTCGGTTTCAGCTCTGCGTAGATACCGGCCCCGATTGCACAGTTGGTAGAGTGTCCGCTCCGGGGAACGGAAGGTCACGGGTTCGATCCCGGGCTGCGACATATCAGTCGTTAAAAATGGTACTAGCTGCTCCTCGCTTGGCACTCAGATTTACGGGGTAGAGCTAGGACTGGTCGACCCAGTGTCAGGATAATGTGACTGGGTGTGGTATCATGTAATGTGTCAGGGACATAATACTTCAGTGAGGCAGCACTGTAAAAGTGAGCATTGAGCTCCATGTCTCAACCAGACACAGTCGTGCTATGACTGAAAAATTGTTGAAAGCGACGTTAAACCCGATTTCACACACACACACACACACACACACACACACACACACACACACACACACACACACACAACTCTGCGTAGAAGCATCATGCAGCCGAGCAAAGGAACTATCAGTAAAACATGGTCCATAAAATACCTCCCTGACGGGGGAATTAAATCGTGTCTGTTTCATGGCCTATAAACAGTTCCTTGAACAATGATCCAGGCCATTAGAAAACCTGATTAACAACAAAGGTCAACAAGTTTTGATTCGTTGCCATAGTATCTATATCTAAAAACTGAAGCCTCTTATAAGTGCCTGTTTGTACTTTGTCCAGTCGCAGGACCTGAAGACAGATATACATGTAATGGAACTTATTTATTTTCACTTCTCAACCGATCACATAAAATTCTCAAATGACTTCTTCACTGAAAACCTTACTCTCTAGTCTCGTGCTTGTTTATTGCTTAATTGTAAAAGCCACCCATCAGGGCTTGGAAAATGATGCTTCCACGCGGAGCTGTAACGGATTGCACACGAGTACTGGGAAAGCGCTTTGAGGGTCTAAAGTAGTGCCAGTCCATGCATATTAACCCTATCGGTTTCATTGGGCGGCTGGGCTTGAGATGTCGTTTCATCTCAATATCGGGTACAAGACTCACAAAAGCGACGTATCCAAAATGACCTGTACAGTGTGGAGGGGGTGGGGTGTGGAGGGCGTTGAGCCTCAAATAATAAAAGAAAAGCGCCAAAGGTGTTGTGATTTAATTGTTCAGTTTATATATTTATTTTTTAATGTATCTGACGCTTATATTTACAAGTCTTGTACTGAAATCTGACAGATCTTTTTAAATCAACCAATCATTCATCAACAGCGACAACCCAAGAGTATTTGCCCAATGCCAGTGACCAGCTGAATAGATTGTAGAGTAAAATTTGTAGTCATTAACAAAACAAGAGGGCCAAACGGCCTTATTTCGCTCACCTGTCTACCAGAAAATTAATGAAGGAATCCACTTGACATTGCTACATACTAAATATCTAAGCTCTGGCCCTTATAGTTTTGGAGAAGAAGATTTTTGAAGTTTTTTTTTTTTCCTGTATAAGTCTATAGGCGCTAATAAGCCCTGGGTCGTGGCCAATTTTGACCCAAAGGGCATGGTTGGCAGGATTTATGTTGGAGACTACTTGACATTGCTACATAAAAAGGATCTATGCAATGGGCTTTATGGTTTCGGAGTAGAAGATTTTTAAAGTTTTTTTTAACAGTATATGTCTATAGGAGCTAATGAGCCCTGGGGCGTGGCCAATTTTGACCCAAAGGGCATGGTTGGCGCGTTTTATGTAGGCGAGCATTTTACGTTACTATATACTATATATCTCTGGTCTTTACTTCATGGTTTCAGAGAAGCCTCCGTGGTCGAGTGGTTACGCTACTCGCCTTGTAAACCAGGGGTCGCAGGTTCGATCCCGGGCTTCTCCAGACTTTCGGATGGGTCTTTAAAACCGAGGTCCCGTCTCCGTATGACCTTAGCTGTTGGTGGGACGTAAAACTGAAACACTCACTCACTCACTCACTCACTCATGGTTTCAGAGAAGATGTTTGAAGCTGTTTTTCCATTATAAGTTTATTGGAGTTAGGGACCACAGGATTTGGCCAATTTCGACCCCAGGGGCATGATTGGCAGGATTCAGGTAGGCGACCACTCAACGTTGCTACTTGCTCAATACCTAAGCTCTGGGCCTTATGGTTTCAGAGAAGAAGATTTTTGAAGTTTTTTTTTTTTTTTTTCATTTTAAGTTTTTTCCACCTGAAGTCTATAGTAGCTAATGGGTCCATGGGCGTGGCCAATTTTGACCCAAGGGGGATGGTTAGCAGAATTTCTTAAGGTGACAATTTCATGTTGCTACAAATTAAATATCTAACCTGTAGAACTTATGTGAGGACAAGATATTTGAAGTTTTTTTTTCATTTTAAGTCTATGGGAGATAATGGGCCAATGTACGTGGCCAATTTTGACACCAGGGGCATGGTTGGCAGGATTTATGTAGCTGTCCACTTGACGTTGCTATAAGCTATATATTTGAGCTCTGTGCCATGTGGTTACAGAGGAAAAGACGTGTGAAGTTTTTCCAATTGTAAGACTAAATAGCCCTGGGTGTGACCATTTTGGATGCCTGGGGCATAATTGGCAGGAGTTATGTAGGTGGCAATTTGACGTTGCTACAAACTAAATATCTAAGCTCCGGTCCTTATGGTTTAAGAAAAAGAAGAGTTTTGATGCTTTTTCCACTATAAGTCAATGGGAGCTGATGAGCTCGGGCGTGGCCAATTTTGACCCAGTGGCAGGGTGAGCAGGATTTAGGCCGCTAACAATGTGGCCGTTGTTTGACGGCTTCACTATGTTAACATTCTTCAGTAAGAACTTGGTGGTACTAAGGCCTATGAACTTCAGCCTTTCGCTGTAGAGAGGGCTTTAGTTGATGACCACATTTGTCATTCAGCCACCAAGTTTGCTGTCTGTGTTACAGAAGGCCAAGACAAGCTTCCTACGTTATATTGGTTACCTAAACTTCATAAAAGATCATAAAGATCATACAAAGCACGGTTTATTGCAAATTCAAGCTCTTGTACCACCACTGAACTCTCCAAATTATTAACTTCACGTTTTACTGCCATCAAAACATGTGATAATATATTGCGACAAAGTATTCGAAAGATCAGGTAGAAATCTGGTTTGGTCTATAAAAAATTCTAATGATTTTTTAATTAAATTGAAATCCAGGCGTTTTCGTGCTTCTAGTCTCTCTACGTATGATTTTTCACCCTTTACACTACACCTCCTCATAATCTTATAAAAGAAAAACTTACTGATTTAATTGAATAGATATTTTCTCTATCTTGCACGTAATGTAAGAAATGCGTTTTCACTTCTGAAGAGCATAAAAACTATATTTTATGGTCATGTCAGAAGATTAGTGAAGCTCCCACCTTTCTACTTAAGATTTGGTACTAAGTTATTTAGACAAGTTATGGGTATTCCGATGGGTATTAATTGCGCACCACTTGTGGCTGATCTGTTTTTGTTTTGTTATGAGAGAGACTACATGATGTCCCTTTCTGCTGATAACCAGTCTGAAATCATTGACGCTTTTAGCTCCACTTCTAGATATTTGGATGATTTATTAAATATTGATAATACCTATTTCGATGGTTTGATCAGTCAAATTTACCCCCCAGAACTTAAGTTAAATAAAGCAAATTCGTCTGATACCGAGGCCCCGTTTTTTTTATTTACATATATCTGTTGTGGATGGGTTTGTTTCATGCAAAATTTATGATAAACGCGTTGATTTTGATTTTGAGATTGTAAACTTTCCTTTTTTGGATGGTGATGTTCCACGTGCGTGGTAGTAGTAGTAGTAGTAGTAGTAGTAGTAGTAAGGTTCTGGTGTTTTACGTCTACATAGTCCCACGGGTTTGCTCCATTGTGGCACAACAAGACGAGTATTCCACGTGCGCCATCCTATGGCGTTCGTGGAACACTCGTCTTGCTGTGCCACTATGGAGCAAATCCGTGGGACCATGGAGACGTAAAACACCGGAACTTTACTACTGCTACTACTACGCACGTGGAACATCACCATCCAAAAAAAAAAAAAAAAAAAAAAAAGGAAAGTTTACAATCTCAAAAGCAAAATCAACGCGTTTATCATAAATTTTGCATGAAACAAACCCATCCACAGTGTTCCACGTGCGCCAACCTATGGCGTTTATATTTCACAATTAATTCGATTTGCCAGAGTGTGTGGTCATATAACTGACTTCGACACTCGTAATAAAGTGTTAACGGTTAAACTCTTTAATCAGGGTTATCGATCCCATAAACAACGCAAAGCCTCTTCAAAATTTTATAGACGTCATTCTGATTTAATTTCAAAATTCAATACTGGACTTAAATCTCTTCTGCAACAAGGTCTATCGGGACTCGAATTTTATGGTGACTTAGTATATAAATTTGGAAATATTTATAACTGCAATGACTTCAGCACCCTATTTCGTAAAATCATTCTTCGATATAAAAAGATCGGGTTCAACATAAATGTAATACGACAGACTGTATGCATGGTAAATAACCCAATCACGTTCCAAGGCGGTTCTTCTGTGGCGGTTTATTTTTGCTATGGTTTGTCTTTGGGTGTTTGTGTCGCTTATTTTATTTTATTTTGGATAGACTTTTGGTCATTTTGTGGGAAAGTAACTGTCCTTTTGGCTGTCCGCTGTTAGTGTTTCCGTTGGGGGTCTGTTGCTTCGTGTTTGTCTTTCTTTCCCATTGGTGTCTCTGATCGGAGCTGTGGGTTAATTGTATCGATTCCTGATCATTGCCTCTATTTCTATTTTGCTCCCCCCTTTAATTGCAAGCCGGTTGGTCAGGCCTCAGATTCTATGACGGTTCCAACGTAAAGACTTATGTTGGTTGGTACCTGATGCTCTGTCTCTGGTCGGGCCTATCGGAGTCTTTTGCTCCAGCATTTCTGTTTTTTCTTGCTGTCGAGTCCTCACCGTTGTTCGGTGTTTCACCTCTAAGGTTTTTTTTTTTTTTTTTTTTTTTTCACGGAGATGTTGCATTGATGCGTTAGGAGGCCTTCATGCGGAATGAACAAATTATTTGTCTTAATCGCGACGGAAGTAAGGGCGAGGATTGTGGCCTCGTAAAATCGATTTAAGCACCCCCTCCAGTTGAATTCGTTTCCGCTGACCGTTCCAAGGCAGTTCTTCTGTCGCTGTTTATTTTTGTTATGGCTTGCCTTTGGGTGTTTGTGTCGCTTATATTATTATATTTTGGATAGACTTTTGGCCATTTTGTGGGAAAGTAACTGTCCTATTGGCTTTCCGCTGTTGGTTTTTCCGTCGGCGTCTGTTACTTCATGTTTTTATTCTTGCCCTTTGGTGTCTTTGATGGGAGCTGTGGGTTAATTGTATCGATTCCTGATCATTCCCTCTACTTCTATTTTATAGAGTTGGCTATTTTATGTTGCTAGATGCCAAATATCTTAGCTCTGTGCTGCATAGTATCAGAGAAGTAGATATTGAAGCGTGTTTCTATTATGAGTCAATGGGCGCTGATGAGGCACGGGGCGTGGTCACTTTAGACCCCAGGGGCATGATTGGCAGGATTGTTCAAGATGACCACTTGCCGTTGCTACATGCCAAATATCTAAGCTCTGGACCCTGTGGTTTGAGAGAAGAAGAGTTTTGATTTTTTCCCCTTATAATTCCGTGGAAGCTAATGAGCACCGGGCGTGGCCAATTTTTAACCCCAGGGGTATGGTTACAGGATTTATGTAGGTGATTATTTTATGGTGCTACATACTAAATATCTAAGAATTGTGCTTCATGATTTCAGACAAGAAGCTTTTTGAAGCTTTTTTCCATTATAAGTCTATGGAAGCTAAGGGACCCCGGGGTGTGGCCAATTTATAAGCACTGAAAGATCTAAGAGGTTAGATGATGTAGACGAGTGAAGGCAACTAAGTCGAAGACATAGTGGAACTTGAAGACAGGATTAGTAAAGTACAAGGTGGGGGGGGGGGCAAAGATAAGGGACAGGTAATCTAATGCAGAATGGTGCTTCTAAAATGATGTAGAAAATGGAGGTAAGGTAAAAAGAGTACCACGATTCTACCATGGTGGTGCTGAGTGCACCGTGTTCGGTAGAGGTACAGTTCGGTAGTTTTGACGACAGAATCGGAATGGAGATGGGCTAAAGTCAAATAGAACAATAGGTTCATTAGATCGGAGGTCCCATGTGCGAAGTTTTGGTCCACAATATGTTGCACTAGTGGTATTTAAGGAAAGAGATACAGAAGCAAACTGAAGAAAAGATTCCTTGCCAGTCTTCGCACGTGCATCTAGTCAAGGGCTTTGGAATAGCTTTTAGAAATAGGCTAGGGTTGTTTTATTTTTATACTTCCAGAGAAAGATGGATATAAATATACTGACGCAGATGGTTTGAAAAGAGGCTGTGGCCCGGACTAAGAAGAGGGGGAAGAGCCTTCATATGTTTAAGACGAGTGAGCGATTCATAGGAGAGCTTGGACCAATGGAGGACCACAGACTGAATATGCATGTTAGCCTCTGCCTCTTCAAATGCATGTCTAAGCAACAAATGAAACACCATATCACCCGCTACACTAGACACGTTGCCATGGCAAGAATTAGAGGAGTGACAGACCAAACTGAGTGGCAAGTAGTCAGTCCGTTCCCATACCGTATTGCGGATTCAGATCTTCTGAAGTTCGCTCAGGAAGAAAGCCTACTTTACTACCTAAAGAAACAGGCTACTGTGACGACCCCTTCCAGAAGAGCATGTCTTACATGGCGGCTTCGAGTACTGATGCGTTGGCGGGAAATTTAGTGAGGAGACTTTGCAGCAGGGGTTTATTCAAGCGGTACCGGCCTCGATGAGTCCAATCCCAAAACAGCAGCCGTCGGGTTATCCCACACTGGAGCAGGTGTAAGAGAGGACTTTCCCCAGTGGATTGGAGGACAGACTCTTGAGTTCCACTAGCTGTAATACAGCGGGTCCAGCAGGGCCGGAGATGTTACCAGTGACTGTCCAAACTGCCCTAGATGTTGTCCCTCATTCTCAGATGAGCCCTGCCACTAATATAGGACTGACTCCGAGCGTCCTGTCAACTGGAACCAGGTGTGAGCAGACGAACACCTTTGTAGTGGCTACTCCTTCTAGGCCATTGATAACCACGCAATTGTTGACACCGCGTGGCTAGTCAATGAGGATACCTGACAGACGGGGAAAGCCAACCAACTGTCACTCCTGCTAGGACTGGACCTACCACCAAGCTTAGTTGCTACACTCCATACGCAGCGGAACAAAAGCAGATGTGAGTAGGCCATTTAAGCAGTCAGAGGTTGAAGGGACACCAGTGACACCTGCAGCTGTCGCCAACCCCAGTCTGGTGTTAAACATTAACGGTTATCGAATGATGAATTTATCCCAACAGTGTCAGCTTCAAACAGTGGGACGACAGAGGAGCTAGAGAACATTCTGCCACAGCTGATGGATACAGAAGTGACAGATCAGCTATCAGAGGCTGCCTCATCGAGGATAGAGGGACCAAAGCGGAAGTCTGAGGAAGGGCAAGGCATAGCAGAGATTGCAGACAGTAATAGAGAGCCAGACGTGAAGAAGAGGAAATGCGAGGAAAAGCCAACCTTCAACATAAATATGGTTGCACTGAATGGGGTAATGGAAACTTTACAGCGTTTAACTGGTCATGTTGTTAGTAATGAAAAGACTGGAAGAAAGATCGAAAAAGCCCTGAATGACACCACATGTGCGTTAGCAAAAATAACTGAGGCCCTCAACAGACTGCAGAAAGTAATAGAAGAGAATGCTAAAGAGGAGAGGAGGAGAGAGGACAGATGGGCTGAAATGGAGAGACTGAGAGAAGAAGAAAGGATGAAAGATCGGGAAGCGGAAAGAAGAAGACAAGAGAGGCATAGGGAAGCAGAGAGAAAGAAAAGAAAAGAAACAAGAAGCTTAATACTGGATTTAAAGTGGGGGTGCATAAAGGAAAAACAAGAGGAGGATAAGAACAAAGAGGGAAAGGAGAATGCGAAAGAAATTAAATCAGTGCTTAGTAAACGTATACGGAAAATACAATGACAGACTATTCCAAAAAGAAGTAGACGTTTGATTGAATAACAGATAAGCACTAATATGCATGTAAATAGATTGAACTAGACAGAAACTTCCAAAGGAGAAACCGCAAATAAAATAGGATAAAGAATAACAGAAATCAGTAACCTAACTTGGAAACTAACAACGAGGAAAAAAGGACTCGATAATGATGAGAAAGATGAGAAGGAAGGGAGCTGACGTTAACATTCTGATGAATATACAGTATTGAAATATGGAATTCATTAACAGAAGTACATTATGTGATATTTATATGGACTATTTATTCCGATGAAAAGAAAAGAAATAGATACTGATAAAGAAGGACATAATTCAGCTAAATTAATATGGACTGTCAGATAGTTCCGTGTTTAGAATATAGACTGTGAATTAATTATGTGATAAGAACTAAGTAGATACTGAAAGATGAGGATATTAATAAATACGCTAAACTAACATGGACTGTTACACAGTGCTGTAAATTCTGTGAATTGAATATGGACTGTTAAATAAGTGTGTGATAAGAAATACTTAGGTGCTGAAGGATAAGGACGTAAGTTATTAAGCACAGTTTATACGGACTGATAAAGAATTCTGTGAAAATTAATAAGTTACTACTCATGATTAGGAAATTTGACTGCACCTGAAGTTAATTCTTTAGTATGACTATGGACATATAAATAAGTAAGTGAAACTGACTAGATGAGTAGATAATACTCATATATTTGTATAAAAGTATTCATTTCGTGAAACAAAGTATAAAGGAGTATCTAAATGGGAATCAATCAGGAGAGAAACAGGACGTTTAGATAGAAAGGGAGAGAGATTCGATCTACTCTTTAGGTGCCTATCAATCGATCTTTGACTGTATTAACAGTTTTTTGTCTATTGCGTCGGCCATAGTCGCTATTTTCGCGTTATATAGGGAATTAGTTAACATTATACAGAGTGAAGTGATTTGCAGTTATGCTGATTTGTAGACAATGTTATGTTGTCTTTTCTTATATATATGTCATATAAATAAAATTATTGCCTAGCACTTGTATTTTTATCAATGCAAGACCCAGCTTGTTTTACATACAGATAAACGTGTGAATTACACATTTATGCATAATATTTTATTGAAAATTTCATGGTTACATATCAAGGTCTCATGATTAATTGCACTATTTGTTGCATTGCTCTAGTTCATTTATGTGAATACAAATCATTAAGTTTCCGTCTGATAAGGGTGGTATTGAAAACCATTAATCACTCTCATTGTTTATTAATGTTTATCAGATACTCGCTCATTAACCAATTTTCCTTATATTCCACTTATAATATGGATGTTTAAAGCTATGCATGTAGTTTAAGTGTAGTTCTTCCATGTTATGGCACACATTTCATTGTTAATTATTGTAGTTCATATTGGTGCCGTGACCAGTATATTGCGCAAGTTGTTTTGTCTTTTAATTGTAGAAAATTGTGTTTTAGGAGGCTGGCTTGTTATTTATCCTTTCATTCAGGATCGTTAGATGGAACTTAAACGACCCTGAAGGGGGTTATGTAGTAATCCAGCTCCCATCAACCCAATTTTACAATGTTTACAAATCAAATGTTTAGCAATTTCTATGTGTTCACATCTAGTACTATGCAAATTCGCTTGTCTCGAGTTTTACGACAACTGCTCATTTGAACAAAGTGATAACCTGCAATTTTAGGCCATTTTATCCTGATTTAATATCTGTAGTTAAGAGTTTTGTAATGCAAATAGGCAGATCAAAGCATGCTTGTATTGTCTGTCCTCCATTTATGTGTATTGACTATGCCGGTGTTGAATTATGGGAGCGTGTTGTGTATTGTGGTAACCTGGTAATTATCAAAACACCAACAAGTGACATAAACTGTCAGACTACAGTTTCCCACCAATTCCTCGTAATCGGTACATAAAATAATTGTCTCATTAAAACAGCCTAACAATTTATTCATTTTTCGTCATTTTGGTAGTAATCTTTATTTAATTTTCTTGAAGGAAGTTGAGATTTTGCTGCTCAAAAAGACTGACCCTTGGCAGTTTATCGGCGATTCCAATATGGCGGGCTGCCGTATTAATTTCGGGAATCATCTTCCCAGCCGGGTTTATCATGGGGTCATGTGACTCCCAGGAGATTCTATCTTGGGCCGGGTCATTTTATATCGAGGATCTGGGATGCCTGAACAAAATATTGCGGGGTTTTGGGGATGGGAACTCGCATTGTTTTTGGCTGCGACGTTTTGGCTTTATTTTTTGGTCTATTTTTATAAGTTTACTCTTTTAAAACAGCTTCAAACTTAAGAAAAATCTATTTCTTCTGTTTCGAGCGGTTAGCGCTAGTTATGATTAAAAGAAAATTGGCTCTTTTATTATTTTTGTTTAAAGAGAGAGCTGGGCAGTTAAACTCCATGCTCTTGCTTGCTTAAGAATTCTTTTCTGAAACTTGTTTGCATACTGTTATCAAATATCAATACATTCTCCATTTATCATTAGCCCTTTCCATGTTTCATATCATTAATTTGCATTGTTTAGCCTGGCTAGTTCGTGATCACTGTCATTCGTAAAACACCGGTCGTGCCATTCTATTTCAAACCGTCCACACAGTTCGCACAGGTTTTAAATCATTCCATGAAGCATTGTTTCAAATATCTAGTCATAAAACAAATATCTCATTTTTTTACTATAAATTTTATTAAATCTATCATCATTAAAAGGATATCGTTATCTAATGACAACATGTCATGTTTCTTCTTTTCAATCCCTTCAATTAGGAACTGAATCGCCTAAAACTGAATAGAACAGAACATTGGCATACAGAAAAGAACATCCCATATAATTTTCCTTTTTACTTGCTGAGATTCACCTATACCCCTCAAACGAGGCCTAGACTAAGTCTATCGTAAGGCGGTTGGAGCTCCCGCTGTCTAGCCAGCTTTAGCTTCAGCCGTCTTTATATCTTGTGAAGAGGTCCTACGGACCCTGTGAGCCCCTCGGCACGCACAAATATATTAGCGTGTACAATATGAACTTAACCGGATCGCCGTGTTCAATACAGTGTTGACTGGACCGCACAATGCACTTATAGCAGTAAGATCCTTGGCGACAACAGTCACAACTTCGCGAGAGGCGAAGAATGAAATCAGCCTGCGGACCACTGCAGCCACATAAGTGTCTTCTATTCAGTTATGCCCTTTGTCTTAGAAGTGGAATGGCGATGACTCAAGTTGTCTACAAAGACTGTGGCCAATGAGCTCATCTGAGACTTCACTGGTAACTCACGTCTAATTGAGCCCCGCCAAGCGATTTTGTGTCTTCGAGCATTCCGTCATGACAAATTTTAACTGCGCATGCCAAGCCATTCAGAGGGGCCAGGGATATGACTTTCTGTCTGAAGGTTCCTCTTGATTTGCTGCTTGTATGAGCGAGCAGCGAAGGTTCTGGCGAGACTGCGCGGATGCGCAGGCTCGCCTGAACCTTCTCTGCTCGCAAAGGCGATAAGTACCAAAATCGCTTGACGGGGCCCAATTGTACAATGTGTACAGGATCCATCATGTGATCATTTCAAGAACAATGTTCCCACATTAGGACAACTCACTATTGCATCCTTCTTATGTCTCTAAAAAGCGACGTTTTATTTTTCTTATAGAAATGCTTTATTATTCTTCATCGCGCTTTGAACAGATTGTGGTGCTCGTTAAAACCTAGAACGAGTGTCCGCAATCTGTTTTTGATCAAGAATGGTAAAAACATTTGCACCCTTGTAATCCCGACTGTTCCCAATACAGAGTGAGGGCGGTTGGGGTGGGGTGGTTGTTACAGCGGCTTTCATTACATGGAATTTTAACGTGTCCAGGTTGTCATGCTATACAAAAATGTCGAGTTTCAATCCGTGTGGCAGACTATATTCTTTTAAATTTCAAAAACGATTATTTTTGTCATGCTATACAAAACTGTCGAGTTTCAATCCGTGTTGCAGACTTTATTCTTTTATATTTCAAAAACGATTATTTTTTTGACTAAAACACATTGGGATATTTTCTCAACGAATAGATATTTCCTCATTGAGGCGGATCTAAAGAGTACTCATAACCTATGTCTTGGAGCAGAAATATGAAAACTAATGTATACCCCTGTAAAGCAGAAGTGAAGGCGTTGATCAAGAATCGATACAATTAACCCACACCTCCCACCAGAGACACCAAAGGGAAAGAAACACAAACATGAAATAACTGGACCCTAATGGAAATATCAATAGAGGAAAGCCAAAAGGACAGTTACTTTCCCACAAAATGGCCAGTTGGCTGTCCAAAACAAAAAGATATAAGCGATACACACAATCAGAGACAAACTGTAGCAAAAATAAACCGCGACAGAAGAACCGCCTTGGAACACGGTCGGCGGCAATCCTCGCCCTTACTTCCGTCGCGATTTATACAAATAATCTGTTCTGTCCAGATGAAGGCTTCATCATAGTATAGATTATATTTTCTTGTCCTTTGGGATCATTGATTCCATTGTGGAATTTTGAAAATATCTGAGGGTCACTGATGAGGCCTAATTGGCCGAAACTAGCTAGTCTGGCCCAGAAAACATATACACTCCATATTTTCAGATCTGTGGTGTATTCCTTGCTTCCAAAGGATAACCCTTTTATAGAACATATTCCCAACTGATCAATGCAACTTCTCCGGGACGCAGGAATCAAATGACCACAGAGATGAAACAACGGTGGGAACCCGACAACAAGAAAACACTGAAATGCTGGAGCAAAAGAAAACCTACAGTTAGACTCCGATTGGCCCGATCAGAGACAGAGCATCAGGTACCAACGAACATTATATAAACTTAAATGTTAATTTCTAGTAAGCCTCTACGCTGGAACCGCCATAGAATCTGAGGCCTGACCCACTGGCAACGCAAATACAAACAAACAAACAAAAACATTTTTTTTGTTTATCAAGATGGGTCAACTCAAAATCGTAAATGGTTTCTACTCATAAGGAAATAATTTTCTTCTCGTCAGCACACGAAAATGTACCATTGTGAAAACATGTTACAAATACATTGTAACTTTAATCGCCGAAAAAATGAAAATTTTTGAATAAAAAAGTTTGATATTTTTCTTATTTCTGCTCAAAATATAGATTGTGGGAACCCGTTAGAACCGCCTCATCGAGGCGGTTCTAACGAGCACCAACAATTTCTATATCTTAGAGATAAGGTTCATCCCTCCAGACTCCAGTTTTACGATATAAAAGTGGGGTTCGAGGAGGTCAAATTAAATATAGGTGTGTTTGTGTGATGGATGTTTGCTTCATACAAAGAGACATACATCTCGCCACAGTCCCTGTTCGCGTGCAACAAGAACCTTTTTGGACATGCGAATGGCTAATTGCTGCCTTAGCGTTCATTTATTTCTGCAGAACATCCGATTTTCGAGGAATATGCAAACAGTACTTGGGTCACACGTTATCTGAAAAAGTAAGATAACTCATTCTTTATCACAAATTTTGAAATAATATAATGGGCACACTGGTAAAGGCAAGCGCGCAGGGTAAGGAACAAACCAACAGGATAAGGATTTTTTTCCGATCAGGATAAGTAAGAAAATGGCGGACTCGGCATCACATGTGCACGTTTGTTGTTGTTCTAGATCTCGTGTTATGGTTACTAATCAATACCGCTGCTCGCATTAGCTTCACGGAAGACACATGTTATTCACAAATATATCTTCGATGGTCCGAATTCGACAGTTACAGCCAGTCAAACGGAGAACCGGACACAGTGGAGCTACTCAACCACGAACTCTCATTATTTTACATGAAACGCTCTTCTGGGAAAATGGCATGCACTTTTTGGTTGGTTGTAGACATACACATGATAAATCGGACTGTTGCAAATACGATTTAAAGAAAATTGGAAATTGGAAGGCCCACAGTGAGAAATCCTAGTTCCATTTTCAATACAACGCCCACAGGCAAGGAAATGGGTACAACGCATATGATAAGTCACAACATTTTTCAGGAAAAACGGTAGTTGTAAGGTCGTAGCTCTAGTAAATTTCTATCTCAGATAAGGTTTTCCGATATTAATAATTAGTCCTACATAGTTTAAAGCACCAATTGTGACCTTTAGGAAACGTTCAAAATTTCTGTGCCTTGTCTTGGCATGCGCATTGCTCTGGTTCTAGCAATATGATAATCCCTTATGGGGATAGATGGATTGGGTTCATCGCGATCATGATTTAAAGAAATGATATATGTATATGTCCATGCAGTATTTCTGGTAGAAAATTGTTTGGACTAATTATTAATATCGGAAAACCTTATCTGAGATGGAAATTTTCCCCGAACAATTTTGTGTCTTATCATATGCATTGTACCCATTTCCTTGCCCGAGGGCGTTGTATTGAAAATGGAACTAGGATTTCTCACTGTGGGCCTTCCAATTTCTATTTTTCCTTAAATCGTATATGCAACAGTCCGATTTATCATGTGTATGTCTACAACCAACAAAAAAGTGCATGCCATCTTCCCAGAAGAGCGTTTCATGTAAAATAATGAGATTTCGTGGTTGAGTAGCTCCACTGTGTCCGGTTCTCTGTTTGACTGGCTGTAACTGTCGAATTCGGACCATCGAAGATAAATTTGTGAAAAATATGTGTCTTACGTGAAGCTAATGTTAGCAGCCATATCGATTAGTAGCCATAACACGAGATCTAGAACAACAACAAACCTGCACATTTGATGCCGAATGCCGATTCCGCCATTTTCTTCCTTATCCTGATCGGAAAAAATTCCTTATCCTGTGGGTTTGTTCCTTACCCTGTGCGCTTGCCTTTACCAGTGATGGCTGATAAAATGCAATCTACATGTACATGTAACTAGTTAAAGATAACTACTGATTGGTATTGTTTTTGAAACGAAAACTTGGATTGAAAGTTAGGTAAATATTCATGTAATGTTTTGACAATTAGATAGCTTGACAACTCTGATTTGTTTATTTGTCTCACATTTTCTCTTTTGTTTTCTATTCTTTTCTTTTCCACTTTCCCCCCTTTTCGAGCCATTTTGGAGTGGTCATAAGTCTTGAACGGTCGAATATATGCATCGAATTTGAACCATTACGCTAACTTATCCGTGTGTCTGACGAAAAAAAATGTGAACATTTGCTTATTTATACTCCAAACCAAGTAACTCATCATATCTAATGTGCTCTTGTCCAAACATATATGTAGGTTTTGGGTGCTGGTTATGAGTACCTACAGCAGAAATAATAAGAAAACAATATATAGACATTTTTTCGAGATGTTCCTTACTAAGAGACAAACGACCCACGAACGTCCCATAATAGGGACAAACTTACCAACAGCTAAGGACATACGGAGATGGGGTCTCGGTTTACAGACTCATCCGAAAGTCTGGAGAAGCCCGGGATCGACCTGCGATCCCTGGTTTATAATGTGAGTAGCATAACCACTACACCACCGAGGCTTCTAAGTTTGGAGTGGTCCATTTCGAATTATTTGCCAGGTTTGTCTTGTTAGCAGTAAGTTTTGAAAACATGTATGTATGTTTGCTTGTTTGATTTGCGGTTTAACGTCCCGGCCAACACTGTATAGGTCATTTTGGAGACGTTGCTTCTAATTTTGTGGGACTTTTACCCGACATTGAGATGAAATGACATCTCAAGCCCTGTCGCCCAATGAAACCAACAGGGTTTATAAGCATGGACGGTCCGGCTCGCATCGCTTTGCCTGGACAGGCTTAGGTCCTCTGAGCGGTTTACCAGTAATCGTGTTGGGGCAGTTTCGGCTCTGCGTGGAAGCACCGTGCAGCCCATCTATTTCTTCAAGCCCCGATGGGCGGATGCCGGAAAAAATGAAAGAACTTTAAGCAAATAGTGTAGACCCAGATCTGATCTGATCTGCACCGTTTTCCAATTTCCCAAAAAGGGCCACTAGGCATGTATGGGTTAATTAATGCCGGCATTGGTTGCTCATTCAGATGATGTTCTATGGTCATTCGTACCCTTCCGAGTTGATGCCCCTTTTTTATGAGAAAAAAGGTGCACTGTATTGGTAAACAGCTTATTTTCTTTCTTTCTTTTTTCCAGTGCCTGGGAAAGTGTGGATAGGCGCTTCTAACTATGCACCCATAATCTATGTTTGAAAGTTAATTTTCAATAAAAATATAGTATCCTACTTAAAGGATGGCCTCACCAGTTTTTAAAGTTAAAAAAAATCCGTCATTGATAGACGCATGGACATGTGATAATAAGTCAAACTAGAGCTGTCAGTGAAACTGACTAGGGCCCCGGCAGCGCTATCAGAGGAGTAGGAAAATGATGATGTTAAAAAAGACGTTTTTTTTTTCCTTTCACCTCTAAGTATGACCTTGACCTTTGAGGTACGGACCTGGGTCTTGCGCGTGACACACTGTCACATTATGGTTAATATTTCTGCTAAGTAATATTTAAATCCATCCAGGTATAAGAAAGTTATAGATTGGACACAATAAAAAAGACGCTTTTTTGACCTTTTATCTCTAAGTATGACCTTGACCTTTGAGGTACGGCTGTGGGTCTTGCGTGTGACACTTCGTCACATTATGGTTAACATTTCTGCCAAGTAATATTTAAATCCATCCAGGAATAATAACAAAGTTATTAATTGGACACAGGAAAGACCCTTTTTTGACCTTTAACCTCTAAGTATGACCTTGACCTTTGAGGTACGGACCTGAGTCTTGCGCGCAACACTCCATCACATTATGGTTAACATTTCTGCCAAGTAATATTTAAATCCATCCAGGAATAAGAAAGTTATGGAGGATAAAAAAATTTGTGGACGGACAGACGGACAGACGGACAGACAGACAGACAGACGGACGGACAGAATGATGCCAAGTAATATTTAAATCCATCCAGGAATAATAAAAAGTTATGGAGGATAAAAAAAATTGTGGACGGACAGACGGACAGACGGACGGACAGACAGACAGACGGACGGACAGAGTGATTACTATAGGGCACCCACACTTTCAGTGCGGGGCCCTAATGATTCAACGGTGATTATTTACGGACTGACCTTATCGGTTTCAAATTAACATTTTCCAAATGCATGTGCGTACCCAACTAAAACAAACTGCCGTTTGCGCTTCTCTACATGTTTGAGAGCAACGAATGGCTCTGGCGAGCCGGGGCGCGCAGCCCTGTGCGTCTGTGCAGGCTCGCCTGAGTCTGTGCTGGTTGCGTTTGCATTAGCTGACTCATTTATAAAATGTGTTCATCCCGGCGAGCACATGACGCGTAAGTGAGAGGTCAATATTATTGTCATCACGTTGCATCGACGTTTTTACTTTAATCCATTCCAGACTGGAAACCCCTAAACGGGTACCGTGGCAAACAGTGCATGCCCAGATCAGACGCCGCAGAACGCGGAGTCTGATCAGGGCCTCCACTGTTTGCTAAAAGTTCAGCCATTTTTCTAATCGATTTTGAAGAAAACACAACCTGACACCCCTAAATTTTGAAATGGACACATGCTATATATAAGAAGGAAGATTCTATTTGGTACAAAAAGGGTTAATCTAGAGAGGCTAAAACTGAAGCTATTTCGGTGTTAGCTAGTAATTGTCAACTCACAACCTCGGTGCGCACCTGATTGTAATTGTTTACTTTGCCAACACCTGGTTGTAATTGTTTACTTTGCACAACACAAAAAAATAAACATTCGTTTGTTTGTTTGTTTGTATTGGATGGCCCAGTCAACACTATTTAGGTCGTTGTTGAGCTGGTCAATTTACCTATCCACAAATTTCCTGGGCAGGCTTATACGTAAGCGGTTAACCATTACAGTGCGCATTCTTTCGTCAGAAACTGACAACAGTCCTTCTTGAATCAGTGGAAGGTAGCGAATGACCGTAGAAAGGATTTCATGATATATCTCCTCGTTGTACCATAAATATATATCCGAAGCCTCCGTGGTGTAGTGGTTACGCTACTCGCCTTGTAAACCAGGGGTCACAGGATCGATCCCGGGCTTCGCCAGGCTTTCGGATGTGTCATTTAACCGAGATCCCGTCTCCGTATGACCTTAGCTGTTGGTGGGACGTAAAACCCAAACACTCACTCACCATAAATATATGGGGTGCCTAATATCGGCAGTGATTTCCTAGTTAGGTCATGAGACAGGGGTATCATCATTCCAATCTAGAAATTTGAAGCCAAAAATATCAAACGTTTCCACATACATATTGCAGGGATATGCCACTGATCTTGATCCGTAAGGGCTGACACGGACTCAGCGTTAGTTCATGATACTCGTAACTTTCCCCATATTTGTAAATAGTGTAGTCTTTGTTCAGACACTCCCGGACGTTTTTGGATGATGGGTATAATGATTATTTTTTGCGTGTTTGTGGTTTATCTTTTGTCGATAATCATTTTGTCGATAACAAAATGATTAAAAGGGCGTTTATCCTACGATATAAACTGAAACCTATGTGCATGCTCGTAAATAAAACTGTTGACATAGAGTTTATGTGTATTGTACGAAAGCCGGTTAGGGCCATTTCTTATTTCTAACTTCTTACTTCTAACTTCTTACTTCTAACTTCTTACTTCTAATTTCTAACTTCTTTCTTCTAACTTCTTTCTTATAACTTCTAACTTCCATGTTGTATGTTTTTTTTTTTTTGGTTGTTTTTTTTTTTTGTGGGGTTCCGGCCCTTTCAAGGTTTTTACAGTCATATCGAGCCGATCGTTAATCAGACGTAAGCAAAAGCCGAACTACCCGGCGAAACGCCATCTGGACGTCCGTTGCAAAACTTGGCGTTTCATATTGGCGGGCGTGTGTGGGCTTTGACGTTCCGACCCTTTCAAGATTTTTACAATCATATCGAGTTAATCAGAGGTAAGCAAAAGCCGAAGGACCCGGATAAAAGCCAACTGGACTTCCGTTGCAGACTTTGGCATGTTGGGGGGGGGGGGGGGGGGGGCTGTGGTGGTTGGTGTGTGTGTGTGTGTGGGGGGGGGATGTCTTTTTTCTA